>RCUC01114593.1:0-14880 GCA_003697995.1 Taxidea taxus jeffersonii | reverse complement strand
GAGAGGAAGGTCTGTCCCAGCTCTCATTCAGAGTGGGCAGAGCTCTAGAGAAAGCTCTGAGTAGGGGCTCTGTGGAGGGCAGGGAGGGTTCCCATACTGATGCTGGGCTTTCAGTGCTACAGACTGGCCTGCAGGACCCTGACAGCTTTTGGCTGAAATAAGAGCTAGGGGAGTGTTCCAGGCTGAGGAATATACCTGTGAGGGTCACAGAGCAGTGTCTGCCGTTATCCAGGGACAAAAGGGAGGCCTCCTTCGCTCAAACTTAAACTACATTTTGCTTTGAAATCTCCACTGCAGCCTCTGTCTCCCCTAGACCCTTCCCCAGTAGCTGCAGCTCTGCTCCACTGAATTTGTAAGCTAGACTGAGCAGGCGAGGGAGCATTTTAGGTGTCTCCTCTCTACTGGAAGGTGGGATCTGAAATTACTCAGCTCCCAAGATTTGGTCTCCATATGTGAACCTCTTTAAACCACACTTCCCCTACTCTGGCTGAACTGGCTTAGTCTACACAGCTGGGCTGCTCTTCCCGTGAATCCCAGCCCATTTTCTTGTCATTCCGACATTTGGCCTTGTCTTCTTGGCCAGCCGTCTTGTGCAGGTAGGTGAATCCTGCACCTTATAACCACTGCCTAAGGTCCTACTCCAACTGAGCAGGCCATCAACACCTCGCGTCAAATACCACAAAGGACATTCTGTGGCCTTGTTGATACCAACGCAGCCTAATCAAGCCCAAGTATGCCATGCCCCTTTGGACACCATGACTTAGAACTCTGGTACCTCCCTGAGGCCAGCCTTACCCCTGCGACAATCTCTTGGCATTGGTCCATACTTCTGAGCCTGGTCCCCCAAGTGCCCACAGCCTAGTCACTGACCATTTTTCTCACCTCATCTCTTATTGCTCCCCACCCCAATCTCCATTCCCCTGGAGTACAGAGGGACCGCATGAACATGAGCATGTTAGGCTGCCTTACTCCTCCACCCTCTTCTCTCTGCCCCACTCATGTAGTCACCTCCTACAGGAAGACTTTCTACCTTTTCCCTAAGTCGCCCTCCCCAGCCCAGAAATGACCTCTCCATCCATTCTACCTATACCAACTACACAGTGCGATCACAGCCCCTGAAACACTTTGTGGCACCCTTGCTGTCATGCCTATCTCCTCTAATTAGATTGTGAGCTCCTGAGGGACAGGCACTCGTCAGATTCATCTCTTTTGCTGTCACCTAATCAATACAGAGAGTTGTCCTTGCTTTCTTCCCTCTCTACTGCTTCTTTCTGGGTAATCTGGAGTCAAGTAATGTAAAAACACATCCAGAATAAGCATTTGAGGCCAGGGAGGTGGTCAAGCACCAGGAAAAAGTAGAGCAGTTGGTCAGAGAACTGGACAGCGGGCCAGGTCGGGGAGAAAAACCCAGGTAGCTGGTGGGCGTCTCAAATAACGATGCTGGGGAAACAGCTCCTTTGGGAGTATGTTGCCTATTCCTGTTTAGGACAGAAGCCTGCCCACCTGTCTATTTGGCTAGAGGAAGTGTGGAGGTAGAACTCACAGGCGGATTCACCCACCACTCTTTCAGTGCAGCTTAGTATTGTCATGCCCATGGAGAGCGCTCCAATGCCCCCATGGGGATTGTTACAATTTGGGACCCCTGACCAGGAGGATAGTCCAGGGGGTTCTACATAGGCTGCACTGTGGGGACTGTGGAAAACCCCTACCCCGGATCAATGAGAACAGACATGGCAGACGGCATCGATATCTCCTATAGCACAGAGATCAGGAACCCTGCTTAAAGATGAGACTCCGGTAGAGGTTCTAGTATGGCTAAGAGATAAAAGTTTAAAATGACACCTCATTCAATATGTAAGTGTATCGAATCAACATGCTACACACCTTAAACTTATACAGTATGACAATGATATCTCAGGAGAGCTGGTGTTGGTGGAAGGGGAGAAAATGGTACGTGGCTAAGGTCAGGGAGGTCTATGCTGTACAAATCTATCAAATGTCAAAAAAAAAAAAAACACATTGAAGAAGAGATTTTGCCTTTTTTGCAATGGGAGGAAACACTGCATTATTCCATGATGGAGAGCACCACAGAAATGGGTTACCTTCACACCTAAAAAAATGGACACCTGAGAATCCTCATATTTGTGTGGCATTGTTTATGGAGAAAGAAGACAAAGAGTTATTCATTTTATCAATGCTCCCAATCCTCTATGAAACTAGGTTTCCTGTCATTCCTGGGGTCCCTGAGAAGTAGGGTTTTGTCTGTTTAAGTCTGAAGCTTTGCAATGGTCCTCTTATGGGTCTCTCTGTCCAGTGGCCTGAACACAACACAGTCCCTGAGAGATCTCTGGCCTACCCCTTCTATAGAAACAATGTCACAGCTTCCTACTTAACACCCTGCCTATTGAATTGCCCCAGGTTGGCTTATTCACCAAAGTCATTCACAGCCCGGAGAGCTTCGAGAATTTCTCCACAATAACACACTTTGCTGTCCCTGGCCTCTCCTCTGTTCAAGCAGCCCACTGCCACGCTGAAGGCATCAGCGGGTAATTTCAGACTCTACACTGAAGAAAAGTGCCAAGTTCAAGCAAGCATTATGATTATGATTATTGCTGCTTCCACAGGAAAATGGTCCCCACGTGAGGGTCAGCACACATTCAGCATCTCTGTGGTGTGTCTTCCTTCTATCAAAAGGCTGTTTCTCTGATCCCATGAAGAAAAGGACAGGAGAAGGCGGAGCCAGATTTAAATGGTGAGAAAATTAATGAAGTGATTTCTCTAAGGAGTAGAAAAACCTTGTTCCTTATTATTTCCCATCTGCAACCCTCTCCTTTGGCTCACCCTCCACAAGAACCTCGGGACATGGTGTGAGCCATTTAGACTTTGTCTTCCTGGGCTTTTTATCTGTCAGATGAGGGTTCAAACATTTGCTCTAACTACCTAATGGGGGCAGATGCAATAAGACGAGGTCACTGGAACTGCCTTTGAAGACATAAAGCACTGCAGAAACGTAATTCTTCATCATCGTCTTCATCAGGTGCAGCCTCCATAGAAACAATTCTGTTTCAACAAGCAGTTATGTGCCCACTCACCAGGCATGGAGAAATGAGATGCTCACAGCCTTTGCTATCCTTGAGTTCTCTGGCCACTTAGAAACAAATACTTGCCACAGAGAGACAAGAGTAGCAGGGGAGCGTGAAGGAGGGTACGATTCATCTTGCCGCGGAATTCAGGGCAGAATTTACAGAGAAGGTGAGATCTGAGCTGTCTCTTGAAGGTGGAAAAGATGAAATTTTTATTTAGGTTAAAATATTCACTAAGGAATGAAAGGCCACTAAAGGACTGTTTAAGATGGGAGGGATCAGAGGGGTCCTGAAAGAATGAGAAAATTGAGGTCAAGGTTTAAAATCACCAGTCTGTCATTACAACAGTGATAGCAGAATGCCAAGAAACTGGATTCTCGAATTATCAGCTGCGGCTACCAGCAACTACCCTCTGAACCCTCCACAGGGTGCTGTACTCACCTCTCGGGGATGGAGAGGAATGCCTCATTTTTTTATAGCCCTTGGCACTCTCCAAAGGGCAAGCATTTATATAGTTTGTTCCTTAAAGATCCCTTCCCTCCATCAATATCTAAAGTATTTACACAGTATACATATTTATCCTGGAACAAAATCATCGCATTTGTCAAACAACTCCAAGTTTATGAGGACTGATGTTGCAAATAATTTCCCAATTATGTAAATGAATAAAATCTGTTTTTAATTAATCTCTAGGCTTTACTTGCATTATTAGAATAAAATCTGTTTCTATCTTATTATGGAGTTGCTATTTTCAACAATTACCATGAAGGCAAACATTGACAATTATCAGATATGGCAGAATCGATTCATCTTAACAAGGTCAATGGTTCAGTGGCAGTTCTAGGAATTCAGCGGGATCTAATGAAACTCCCAAACTTATGAAATACAATGACCTTAAAACAGGCAGAATTAGTAGAATTCAGTTTAGCTTTAGTTCGGCTAATTTTGGTCAGTATGCTCGGCTTTTCAGGTAAGGCTTCTGCCCCATACAACATTCTAGTTTCTTCTTTACGATGTACATGTTTATGACTTATATAGATATAGATACAGATAAATCAAGATGGTTTCCAACTGTTCTCCTTTTTTATATGTGCCCTAAAATTTAACATTTCCCTTGCTCTTCATTCTTTCTTGTACCTCAGATAGCCCTTCAGTAACGATTTTTCTTTCAATGGTACACTATTTAGAAAAATCCCTAAGTGAGAGTCTATTGGTAGTGAAATCTGTCTTCAGTTTTACTTTGTTCACCTGATTTACAAAACTATTATTTTGCTTCCATTCCCTCGGTTTTTAATTCTAGATTGAGAATTCCTTTTTCTTCCAGGTACCTATGGTATCGTCCTTTGTCTACTGACTTGGGACATTACTCAGTCTAATCAACAGTTAAGTGCAAATGATCACTGTTTTCATCCCAGTGCTTTTAGGATCTTTTGTCTTTTAGAGATTTTATTTATTTATTTGACAGAGAGAGATCACAAGTAGGCAGAGAGGCAGGCAGAGAGAGAGAGGGAAGCAGGCTGCCTGCTGAGCAGAGAGCCAGATGCGGGGCTCAATCCCAGGACCCTGAGATCATGACCTGAGCCAAAGGCAGAGGCTTAACCCACTGAGCCACTCAGGCGCCCCTCTTTGTCTTTTGCCTATAGTTTCACAATGATGTGTTTAGGTGTGGATCTCTTTTCTTTATCTTGCTTGGAGTTCATTAGACATCCTGAACCAGAGGATTTGTGTCTGTCTTAGAAACTATTCACCCACTGTAACTTTTAGGGCTCTGCATGGACCTTATTCTCTGTCATTTTTGTATCTCTGCCTCTCTCTGCTAAATTTTGTATATTTTCTTCAGTTTCAGTTCACTAATTTTCTCTTTGGCTGTGTCTAATCTGGCCTTCAGGGTCAAAAGAATTAGAAGATAGGGCCACTGAGGTTTTTGTTGTGTTATATTGAGGTATAACACACCTTTATCACAGTAACCGCACCACATCTCCGATGACGTCACAAGGCATACACACTCATGTACTGCCGGCCCCCCAGCCTGCCCCTTCATGTGCCTTCTCAATCAACAGCCTTCTATACCAGACAATTGTTACTCTGACCACGATCCTCATAGATCCACTTTGCTTGTTTCTGAACTTCCTATGCATGGAATCATATAGCATTTGTACTCTTTATCTGGCTTCTTCTGCTACACAGTACAGCTATGAGGTCTCTCCACGTTGTTGCATTAGCTCTAGCTTGTTTTCCTCCACTGCCTTGTAACACTGCATTGTATGAACATACCATGGTTTATTTAACCCTTCTGCTATTGACAGAGTTGTGCATTGTTTTGGTTAGGGCCATTATTTTATTTTATTTTTAATTTCTACTATTATTTTTTAATTTCCAGACATTCATTGAGTACTTTTTCAAGTATCTCATATCAGGTCATTTTTGATAGGCTCATGCTCCTTACTCATATTTTCACTTTCCTCTCTTATTTCTTTAAACATATTAAATGTGTTCAATGTGTGAGATCACTGCTGTTACTGTCTCTGTTGATTCTCATGCATGATGTTCTGTTTCCTCACATGTTCTGTGATTTCTATTTATGAGTACATGTTCACTAGATCTCAACCTATGGGGATTATTTGCAGTACAGATTAAATGTGCATTCCTTCAGAGGTCTGTGTTCCTGCCTACCACGTCTGCTTCAAATTAAAATTCTCAGCTTATGGTTACTAGGACTATGGATTACCATGGATTCAGGCCCCAAATCCATGTAAAAACGTACACATTGTCACGTTCTCCACCATCAATAGTGAGTCTGCATAGGTCAAGGTTCTCTGCTGTCTATCTCCATGGAGTGGATATTTTTTCTAATTCACCGTTTCCCTGAGGATGTTTCCTTTCATGAATTCCGGCTTCACTTAAGAGTCCCCAACTAGTCTATCTCCCTATGCAGGCTTTTCTGCCTGCTTCCCTTATACCTAATTAGACACGATCAGTGAAGCCAGAGCTCCCGGGCACCTGGAATTTACTGGTGGTTGATGATAAAGTAGGCACCAACTCCAGCCCTCACTTACCTCTTTGGACTCCTGGTCCTGGTTCCATTCTTAACATTGGAGAATTTCCCCCTTCTTTCTTGTATGCTTGTTCTCTCATTTAAAAATTATCATATAATAGATATTTTGTTAAGCATATTTAGATAGTTGAAATATTTTGTCAAGCATATTCATGAAGTTTACAAATTATCTAGTCCATTTTCTCCCTAGACATACTAGTCCATTCAAGCTTTCTAAACCTCAATTTTCAACAAGTCAGGTGGAATGTCCCTCAATGTTTATTTTTAAGATTTTATGTAGTTATTTGACAGAAAAAGAGAGAGAGCGCAAGCAGGGGAAGTGGCAGGCAAAGGGAGAGGAAAAAGCAGGCTCCACATTGAGCAGGGAGCCCAATGCGGGGCTTGATCTCAGGACCCTGACGACCTGAACCAAAGGCAGATGCTTAATCATCTGAGCCACCCAGGCTACCCTCCCCCTCAATGTTCATTTTCTAAAACATCCTTTAAACATCACCTCTCTGATCTCCTATCCCACACAAAAATTAATCCCTCTCTTCTAGGTACTTCTTGATGTCTTTATCTCCTTGGTATTCAGTTAGCTCACAGGCTTTCCTCTTTCACTGACTTCTGCCAAATCCTAAGGTCTTAGAGCTCAAGGCTGTACACACAGGCTTATACTCAGGCATAGAAGGAGCTTCACAAATGCTTACTGAAATGAATGAAGTTGATGGTCTAATGTCAACAGCATTACCCTGGGGAACAGAATCCTGGAATCTTCAAATCCTCAATCCTCAAACCCTCAAACCAACTATATGTGGAAAGTGAAGGAAAACCACATACACAAAAGAGACCTCTCCATACAAGGCCTGGGGAATCAAAACTGAAGTCACAGCAGGCCAAAATCCAGGAATTGATTACACATAGCAACAGCAGCAGTAAGCAAGGCTGAGCCCTGATGGCCATCATCATCTCATTCCCTTGGAATCTTTTGCTCCAAGCCTCAAGTTTCAGGGTACAAAAGTATTACTATACTATTTCTTAAGATATTTACAAAGAGGTAAGGAATTTTCCCTGCGTTAGTGGGTTGTATTATTATGCCATCATTTACATTAAAATTACAGGAGGGAAAGAAGCACTTTTTATAAAAAATTGTTTCCACTAGAATTCTCTATTGCAATTTCCCAGGACAACCCACATCGAGTAATGGGTTTTAACATTATGTGCGTCCGGCTTGTTACCAGATACCAAGGTCCTCAGATAACCTACAGCATTTTCTTTCTCCATGAAATAAACTATGAAAAACTGCTGATATGGTAACTAAATTGAATGTTCAAGCCCAAAGCTTATTAGCCCAGAGAGTTTGTATGATGATACCACCATGATCTGATTTCAAGGATAAGTAAGATCAACTTCGTGGCTCTTTGGAATGATAGTGATTAGAGAGGCCTGCAGATGCCTTTGCCAAGGTATTTTAGGGCTGGTATAAATTCTAATGGATATAACAGCTATTTCTCCAGGCCGTGCCAGGCTGGGGACACAGTGAAGGTAGAAGATAAAAATAAACCAGTCATTTCATTGCTCAGCTCTCACCACCTACTAGAATGCTGTCTCTGACAAGTCCCTCCTTCAGATTAAAAAGCTGGGCATGGGGGTATGAAGGGAACAGCTTGGGAGTATGGGGTCCCTGATATGTCATGTCACCTTCTGGTTCCACCTGGTACCATGGTCACACCAAAAGGATGCTTAACTTCTAAGTAAGCTAGATAGAGCCACTCCACAGTAGATGCCCTCCTCCAATCCTTCCAAGCCTATGCCTATACAGTTGTTCTGTGGAGCCACTGTGTCTGACTGCAAAGCCTGGGTAGTAGACTGTTAAAGTAATGCACTCAAAATTTCATGTGCCTTGTCTCCTCCCACACTGACTCTGGGCTTGGACATATGACTTGCCTTGGCCATTGAGACAAATAACAAACATGGAAAATGCAGAAACTTAAAAAGTGTTTGCCCATTGGAGTATGTTCTCTTTCTTATGGTTCTTAGAACTCTCCCACCACTATAAGAACAAGTCTAAGCTAGGATCCTAGAAAATGAGAGATGGAAGGAGTTGAAATGATTCATCTAGCTGAAAGAACACTATACCAGACTATGTAGCCCCAGATTTGGCAGCTGATGTCAAACACAAAAGTTACCCTAGCCAAGACCAAAAGAAGAATCACCTAGGTGAGCCCAGTCCAATCTGCCAATCCACAGAATTATGAGCTAAATAAATGAAAGCAGTTTTAAGTTACTATTGGGAGAGACTGGAATGCAGGAAAAGCTGACTTATACAGCTTTTCACAAAGATAAGGAAAAAAATAAAATATGTTCATGGAATAGGATGGTAGAAGAGTATGCATGAAGTGAAACTATGGACCTTAAACAAGAGGTTATAGGCCCTTGAAAAGGTATAACAGCCAAGTTTAGCAATCAATTCCGTGATATAATTTGAAGAGGTTATTACAAAGTCCACTAATGCCAAACATCTCCCTCACCGGTGAACCGTGGTATCAACCTCCTACCTACATCAAATCTTGATAAAACTTCCAAGCAGTATAATAGAGAGGCATACAGTGAAACATGTAAGTTTCATGTTCTTTAAACAGTTCTTTAACTGTAACAGTTAAGAACTCTGGAATCAAGACAATGGAATCACCCTGGAATTCTCAGTACCATCCTTCATAAACTAGGGCAGTAATACCACCTGCTTTATAGAGCTGGTGTTGTAAAGATTAAATAATGCATGTGCAGTGGTTGGTACAAAGCCTGATACGTATAAATGCTCAACATATTAGCTTGTCTTATTAGCCATAAGGCTGGGAGTTAATCAAATCAATTAGCTACCACTTACTGAATACTTACCATGTAAAAGGCACTGTGCTAAAAGCCCCATGTATATTATCCCCTTTAGTCTTCATCACAGTGAGGTATTTATGCTACCATTTTAGACAAGAAGAAACTGACACGAAGAGAAATTAAGTAATTTGTCTAGTGTCACATAGCTGGGACGTGGCAGATACTAACTTCAACCCTCTTTGCATGCCATGTTGCCTCCCATCCCATCACTGCCCAGTGGTTACAAACCAATGACAAAGGCTTTTCAAAAATTAGGCTTCCAGGACTGTCTATACTGGGCACTCTGCCTGGGATGTTTTCCCCATCCACATTCCTTTCCCACCCACTTAACAAAATCCTTATCTAAAAAGGCCCAGTTCAAAAACTATCTCCGGTTGAAATGTTCTTAGATTTCCCTTGTGGGCAAAGATATGAACTCTGGAGTCAGACTGCATCTGTTGGAATACCAATTTCTGCCACCTACTAATTATGTGAAGTTGAGTATGACATATCTCTCTAAATCTCTAAATCCTGGGTTTTTTATCTGTAAAATGGGGGGAAATTATGCCTATTTCATAAAGTTGGATAAACAGAATCAAGCAGAATACACTCAGAGTTAGCACTCGGTGTTACCTACCATTTTTTTTTAAGATTTTATTTATTTACTTGACAGAGAAAGAGAGAGTGGCAGGCAGAAGGAGAGGGAAAAGCAGCCTCTTCTGCTGAGCAGAGAGCCCGACCTGGAGCTCAATCCCAGAACCCTGGGATCATCACCTGAGCCAAAGGCAAACGTTTAAATGACCCAGGTGCCCCTACCTACCATATTTTTATCTACCGCTGGGCTTCCAGAACACTTTTATTTTAAGATATTAATATCTTTGGTTAATTATATTCCTCTTCCCTTACTAGGTCTTGCAAACTTTTGTGGTCAGAGAATATGTTTCTTGGTCCCTCTCTCCACACCCAGCCTCACAATAAATACTTGCTACATGTTTGCTGGAATTCATTTAATCCAACTGACTGTGAGTCCTTAGTTTAGGCATTTAATCCTTCTGACGGAACTTCAGTTTGCTTAGCCATAATTCAAACTTTAATGTGTGGGACTATATCAGTGATTTTCAAAGACTGTTGTACACCATTTACAATGACATTTTTTTTCTCAAACAAAATTTTACATACTAAAATACGAAACAGATTCTGTGCAGAGCTGCTGCACTTGAGGAGGGCTATGAAGGGACAGATCTTATCAATCAGACCCCCTCAGTTTCTCAGGCACTTCTGAGCATGCCTGCAGCTTATGAGCACCCTCTGACAGTTCAGATTTCTCCAGAGAACAGGGGGCAGATGCCCAGAATCTCCATGCCCCCAAGTGAATCCAACTCTGAGCATTAACCTATTAAGGATGAGGAAAGGTATTTCTGGAGGGAAAAGAAACCCTCCGATTGTGGGAAAATGCTTCATGATATAAGAATGACTAATGCTCATGTGACAGCACTAACCCAGAGTAAGTGTGAGATTCATATCAGGGGATCTTGAATTAAGGTCCTCTTGAATTGTCCTCTCAATTACAGGACACAGGAGAAAATCAGTCCCAGTTAGCTACACACAGGTCTTAGGCTTCACAGCTGCCAACCGAAGTTTTAGGTACCAAGAGGAACTGAAAAAAATTGTAGTAAAGGGAGCAGAGGAGCTAGTTGCATGTTTCAAAAAACCAAATGGCAATGTGCAGGCTGAGACACCAAGATCCTTTGCAACTGGCAGGAATGATATGAGTGGGAGAACTCAAGCTCATTGGAACTCTAATTGGCAGGTGTACATGTCTTTGATGAATAAATAAATTACTGCTTCATAAAATGAAGTTGTTTCCTAGATAATTTAAAAAAAAACATAGCATCTGTTGAGAAATCATAATAGCAAATGTTTACCAAGTGCTCACTCTGTGCCAGGTGATTTATGTTCATGCCTCATCAAGCCTGTGATTACCAGTTTTACAAACAAGGAAACTAAGTCAGGAGGACCAAGTTGGTTCCTTATTTCCTTGCAGCAAGAAACAATGGCACGGGATTTAAAACTGTGAATCCTTTTTTCCTATACTTCACATCTTACTCTCCACTGGACTACTTCTCTGCTGGTTAAAAGGCTGCTTATACCCTAGCCTGTAAGAGCTAAAACTGAATGAAGGATTTGATAACATTACTTCTTTCTTCATGGTTCTCACAGTGCATAGGAATCAGCTAGGGAGATGTTAAAATGCAGACAGATCCTTGGCCCCAGAGAGTCTGAGTCAGTATGGCCTGAGAATCTGCATTTTAACTGGTACAGGCAGTAATTCTAAAGTAAGTGAGCTGCAGTCCCCTACTTTAAAAACATTGCCTTGGGGATACAATCAATGTTATCAATAAGGAGGATGTTCAGAGAGTTTTAGGCTTGCCTTTTATTTTATTATCTGAAAAGTTTCAAAACATTCAGAAGCTTCCAGATCAAGAGATGCTCCTTAGAGTTAGTAAGAATGGAATGTGGTTGGTATAGAGGGCTATCATAAGTTTGTTCTGGTCCCCCATCATCCCAGCCAGGAAGATGTCACTAATCTCCAGGGCTAGCTGTCCCAAGACAGTGCTTGAATAGGAAGAGAAAGAAAGGGCACCCCTGTCCTTTCTCTTTAAAACATAAAAGTAAAGATAGCAAGGAGAATGCTGATGGTGACAGATGTAAGAAGTTTATTATATATTGCAGAGATCCAGATAAGGAAAAGCTTTCTAAATCCAATTTTTCTGCTTAAAGCAGAAAGCAAATAAGGCCATCCTGGTGTGCCACTGGTTTCACGGAACTCATTGACAGGGAGTGTGCAGGCTGTCTGGAAACCTGGCTACAGTGTGAAATGGACAGAGTTTGGAGGATGTAATCATGGACCCCAACTTTCACTTAAAAAGAATCTGATTAGGGTGAATCAGGTTGGGGAGTTGTTTTGCTGAGGTGAGTTTCAGGCTAAAATGAATGCAGGTGATGGGGATCTGAATGGCAGGGGTAGCATCCTGGCAGGCGAGGACAGAAGTGACCCCGTCCTTGAAGTGATAACAAATGATACCCACACCCCTCCTTTTCTACTTTGTCTCCAAATTTAACATTAAATTGAGTGTCAGATGGCAAGGTGCTGTCAAGATTAAGTGGAGAGCTCAAACAAATACCTTTTACAAGCTCCTACTTCTCAGATGATCAAACACATCATTTTATCTGCCTGGCTGATAACTTAGCTCTTTTTCCAAGTTTGAAAATAAAATCAAGAGAATTCTGTAAAGATGGCTGAGTCATGAAAATACAAGGAAACCGCTCTCCCTAATACTACTTCAAGTACCTCTTAAACCTTATGAAAGGAAACTTGTACAACCACATGAGAAGCAAGAAACAATGGTATGTGGGTGCTGGTGGGAATTTGTGAAATGATGGGTCAAACATTAAGAATCAGCCCCTGTCATGGGTAGCTTTGAGTCCCATGTATCTATTTTCTCCAATCCCGATGAGCATTTGGTTCACTATCCCCAAGTATCTGTATGTTACATGCTGGAAGTCCAACTATTCTTTGATTGAATCTGCACTCTGAACCAAAAGAGCTCTCAGTCTCTCTTGAGGCCTCCTTATGCTTCTGTGGACTAAGGGTCTTCAAAGACCAGGAGCTGCTGGCTGATATCTCCCTTCTCAGCTAGATTCAGAATTACTCTTTCAAGGGATATTTTCTCCTTAACCTGAATGCTTTGAGATGCCAAGAGCTCTGCTGTCCAATATGGTAGCCACTAGCTACATATGGCTACTCAAATTCAAATTTAAATTAATTCAAGTTAGACTAAATTTAAAATTCAGGTCCTGAGCCACATGCTATAAGTGCTTGATAGCTAGATGTGGCTAATGGCTACTCTCCTGGACAGAGCAGATAGAGCACCATGATATTACAGTATCATCTCAGAAAGTTCTATTGGATAGCCCTGGCTTGGAGGGCTGGAAGAACTTAGAACGGGGCACACAATTATTTCTATAAGACAAGAACTGTTATGGCTGACCTGAGAGATAGAATGCACAGTGCTCAGGCGCAACACAAAGGGGCTAATGGCAAGCCTCACTTTTTCACTCTGCCACCACTGAGCCAACATTTCTCCTAGTACAAGAGCAAAGGAAAAGGAAAAGAATAATATTGAGTAAAGTCCATGATAATATCCAGCACATGGTAGTAAGAACTAATTCCTGCACCATCAGGGAAAAATTCTTTCACCGAAATAGATTTGCTCTAAAACTACACCAATATTGCAAAAAACAACTGCTTTGTGTTTTCAGTAGGATACATTGGACATGGCTTTTATTCAATCAAAAAGACTACTTCAAAATAAAATTGCAATAGCCATGTAGTAACCACCTTTTGACTAATGAAGCAGAGAACAAATCCAAAAAACACTCCTAAAATTCAGAGAAAGCAAATGAAGAAAGAGGTTGCTCTGTAGAGAGGTCCACAAGGGAAAACAGAATAACAGTTCATTTCATACACACACACACACACACACACACACACACACACACAAACACAGCTTATACACCATACTTCTTGAAATCTGCACCATCAAGCTTGATCAATCTCAATATATGAGATTTCTACCTATAAAACCTTTCATTCATAAAACCAGAAGATAAGAAAATTATGGCATAAGTGAGGAGACCAACAGTTTAAAAGAGAAGAACCAATCTGAAAATTTTGAGGCAAGTAGTTCCCTTAAAAGAGACCGGATTAGGAGATAATATATCATACTTCTTGAATATACATACTTATATATTGAATAAAACACAAGCAAATATAGTAACTGGAAAATAAAGAAGTGTTATTGGAAAATGTCATAAATCATGCCCCTCCCTTTTTTTATTTTTTAAATAAAAACAGTGAATACCAGGAAAGATACATTTTAAAAAAGGGACGGAATATTTTTTTTAAAAGATTTTATTTATTTGACAGAGAGAGAGATTACAAGCAGGCTGAGCAGGCAGAGAGACAGGAGGAAGCAGACTCCCTGCTGAACAGAGAGCCCGATGCGGGGCTCGATCCCAGGACCCTGAGACCATGACCTGAGCCGAAGGCAGAGGCTTAACCCACTGAGCCACCCAGGTGCCCCGGGAGGGAATATTTTAAAAGAGTAAAAGAGTGGTTCATTTAATTTTTGCAAATTTCAAGAGAAGATAAAAGAAGCAAAAAATATAGACTCGATACATAAAATTCTTTCATACCAAAAATTGAGGAAAGAAAACTAGCAAAAATCAGACTTCTTATGAAAAAAGGAACTTTTTTTTTAACACATGCATTTAGCAATACTAGAATCCCATTAAAATAACAGTAAAGAAAAGGATGAAAGGTGAACTTGAGCAATTCTCCCAAAACACAGAGCAAAAAGCCAAAGAGACAGAAAATAAAGGAGAAATATGAGAAAATCAGAAGACCAAACTGGGAGAATGGAGACCCAGAGGTTCTGTGTGTGGTGGGAATGGGGAGGGTGGTTGCTAAAACAGCTTCAATGATGGAAGGTAATGGGCTTGAGATGTAATAAAATAAGCATGTCATTGGAAAAATGGAGGTTAAATAACACAGATGCCTGTGGAAAATAGAAAAATACTGGAAGGGGGATTGGCTTGTAGGGAGAAGGATGTTCTTTATAGCAAGCCTGTGGGAATACTTGACTCTTTAAATAATGTGCATGTAAAACTTTGGTAAAAGGAAAAGCTATATTTTAAGAAGCCATAAGGTTTAAAAAGAACAGAAGAACATTTTCCCAAGAAAGATTTTATTCTTCGTACTGAAAAGAGTGACTGTGTTGAAGGCAAGATTATTGCTAAAAGAATAGCCATAATCGGGGGAAATGATTA
>RCUC01114591.1:0-13213 GCA_003697995.1 Taxidea taxus jeffersonii | reverse complement strand
CCTCTCTGAAATCCACATTTATGTAATTTTTTCTTATGATAACTATATTTTTATGTTTTCTTTTTGGTAGTTGAAATAAATTCAATAAATATGTATACATTCACATCTTGTTCAAGCTTATGATATGCAGAGAATTGTGCTTGTGGTTTGAATGGGTATGGAGGGAATATAAGTTGTATTAGTTTTCTATTGCTGAGATAATAGAGAATAACAAAGTTCATGGATTAAAATAGCACAAATTTATTATTTTGCTGTTCTGCAGGTTACAAGTCTCACAATAGTGGTTAAGAGTTTGAGTTTTCATGTGTAAGCCTGACGATTCACAGACCTATACCCCTGGGGCAAATAATACATGTTAATAAAAATAATTAATTAAATATTTAATTTTTTTTTTTTTTTTTCCAACCCCAACTGGCTTGGTTTGAATGACAGCCATGTGACTTTGGACAACTTACTTAACTACTCTGTGACTCAGTTTCCTTTTCTATAAAATGTGGATGTTGATGGTACCTACCATGTAGAGCTATTGTGAAGATTATAGGAATTAATTCATATTAAACATAAAGAGCAGTGCCTGACACATGGTCCGTACAAGAATGAGAGATAGAGATGATTCTTGTTCTTATGTTATTTCAATGAAGAAAACTGAACAACAGAATTTCTGCAACTTAGGAGCATATGGTTGAGTTGTCAGGAAATGTTACAATATGAATGATCTAACTACTTGAATGGTTTTGATAGTGTATTAAGATGAGTGGGCTTGCTGTACAAGAGAAGACAGGACATTTTGAGCAAGGGGCAGTAAAAGAAGGGCCTTAATCCAAAAAGGAAGTTGAACCTGAGTGTTGTTTATCCAGTGAGTAAGCTGCATAAGTGTCACAAATGGACCTAATGTGCTCATTAACATTTGTCAAGACCATTCAGTAAATATTGGTAACCTTTGACAAGAAGAGCTGTGTGGGAAGTGGATGTCTCTTCATCTACATATAAATTTTTCTATCACGTGGTATGACATTAATGAGCACATGTCTCAAAGCAATTTCTGCCCCGTGTGTGAACGTTTATAAAACAAACCTCATCTGTAATCCTGTTGCCAGCCCTGTCATTTTAGGTTCTCTGGCCAACACCTTGAGTAAGAGTCCCTCCAAGGCAACTGTGGCCATGCCTGATGGTTAGGCTTAATAGACCTCTTGTATCAGGCTGCAGAAACAGCCCTGGTATCTTACATACATCATGTATGTATGAATGTATGATTGACATGTATGATTGTATGAATGTATGTATGAATGTATGTATGTATGAATGTGTGATTGACATCCCTACATTAGCATTGTCAGGCCGATGGGCTCACCACATTCTTAGGCCATACCTTTGCAAGGCGGAAAGCTCCTCTGTAGCATTGAAAATATACTATTATATATAATATACATATAATTATTAAATATATAATATATTTATATTAAATACATTTAATTATATTATTATTTATATTATTATATGTTTATATTATATATTTATATATAATGTATATTACATATTTAATAATTATATGTATATTATGTATATTATATATCTGGATACCATTCACTTCACCAATGAAAAATTTACTTCCAACATCTGTTAGACTGATTGATGAACCCTCTGGTGTAACTTTAGATAGAGATGTTTGACATGCTTATTGTAGAACTGCTCAAATACAGACTTTTGATTAGAGTTTTTCAAATGTTAACTAACCTGATTCGTGTTCTTCAGATTTAAATCTATCTGACTTTAGGTTCTAGATTAGATTTAATTTGTACTCTTACACCCGTATATTATATAGCCTGTTGAAATATTTTCAAGTAAATTACATATGATGGAACCAATGGCTGTAGTTGGGGGTTTATGTTATGGAGCAATAGGCAGTAAGTTTACAAATAGCCTTTGCCTCTTTGGTGCTCTTGTTATCCCTGACATCACCAACTTTCTATTAGATAAAACCTTCATCATGAAAACGTACTTTCAAATCTCTCACTGAAATAAAATCTTCCCTTGACTCCACCTGCTCTGCTGGCTATTACCTCGTTTTTTGTTTCCCTTCATAAACAAACCATAATAGCTCCAGTTCTCAATTTCCCTTTCTTACTTTTTTGGTGATAAAATAGATTTTAAAAAATATTTTTGAAAATTTTGAATGTATCTTGCATATACAGAAAAGAGTATAAAATGTATGGGTACAGTTTAATGAATAAAAATAACATGAACACCCATAAACTCATTTTCCAACTTGAGAAGTAGAATACTATTCATATCTTAGAATCTTACGTAGCCTTCCTCTAGCCCCTCTCTTCCTTCTCTGCTCCCAAAGTAAGTCTCTAATGGCTTTTGGATTAATTATCCCCTTACCCATCTTTTATACTTATCATACTTATATGTATTAACCTGTTGTTTGGTTTTGAAAAGCTCTGAAGCAAACGTAAGTTTTGCTGTTTGAGCAAAGGACAATATTGTCATTATTAGAGGAAGGTCTAAGGAAAAGAGAGGCTCAATAGTATTTCTGGGTCATAGTCTGGCTTTAACTTTATTGAAAATTTAAGAGTCTCTTCTGTAGAAGTAAGTGAACAAGGTTAGCAGAGAGCAGGGAATAAGGAGCTCCCTACATTGGGGCACTGGCACAGATTCTGACATCAGTAGAAATATGGTCAACAGATTTGGGCTGCTCTGTATATTCTGCTTTTAAGTGAACCATGACCTTCCTTTGAGGAGCATGTCAAAGCAGAATTATTGAAATATCCCCAGCTGATCCATGGGTCAAGGACAGAGAGGAGAAGGAACTCATCAGCACATTGCTTATGATGGCCAAGTACAGTTAAGAATCTGGAGCATTGCATCTCCTGCCCAGGATAACTCACAGTGGATATCTTGGTGATGGTGGCCTCCGGATTTCTATTTTCATAGTCACACTGAATAAATCTGTGCTCACAGCTTTCTTTGGTGCTTCTCTGGGATCTCTCATCCCTGTCATTCCAGGATTCTTTCCTTTGTCTCTCTCTTTCTTAGTTTATTTTCTCATTAAAGAATTATTTATTTATTTTTATTACATTCAATTAGCCAACACAGAGTACATCATTAGTTTTTGATGTAGTGTTCAAAGATTCATTAGTTGTGTTATGACATCCAGTGCTCATCACAACATGTGCCCTCCTTAATACCCATCACCCCCCTTTCTCATTTTTGATGGAACTTATCCTTTGGTAGCTTTTGGAGAAGGGTTACACAGAAGGTACATTTCTTTGAGGGTGTGCATATTTATTTATTTATTTATTCATTTCTTTAAAAAGATTATTTATTTATTTATTTATTTGACAGGCAGAGATCACAAGTAGGCAGAGAGGCAGGTAGAGAAAGAGAAAGGTGGAAACAGGCTCCCCACTGAACAGAGAGCCCAATGCGGGGCTTGATCCCAGGACCCTGGGATCATGACCTGAGCTGAAGGCAGAGGCTTTAACCCAGTGAGCCACCCAGGCATCCCAGGATGTGCATATTTATTTGTGACTCTCCTACCCTCATTCTTGACTCCCTGCTTAACTGAGTGCAGAATTCTAGATTGAAAATCATTTTCCTTGCTTCAAGTGCTACATTGAGAAGTTCAAAGCCATTCTGATTTCTAATGTTTTGTTTCTGACCTATTATTATTTTTTCTTCTTTTTCTGAAAATCCAGGGATTCCTTATCCCCAGTGATGTGTTTATTTAATCACCAAGTCTCACAATCTAATTACTAATGTCCTTCAGGAAATCTTGAGTTATTTTGTTGATGATTTCTACTTCTCTCTTTTGTTTATGGCACTCTTATTTCTTGGAAGTTGGACTTCTCAGACTTTTTCTTAGTTGTCTTATTTTTTCTTCTTCGGTTTTTCCTCTGTATATATTTTTTTGCTGTCCTTTCTGAGAGATTTTTAAAATTATGTCTTCCAATTCTTCTACATAAATTTTTATTTTTTTTTGTTACCATGTATTTAGTTCTCAAGAACATCTTGTCTTGTTATGGAGGCCATTTGGAAGGTATTTTAAAAATGGTAATTTTTTGAAGTTACTTTCTGTGTAGTGTCCATTTCCTTCAAGCTTCTTTTTTCCTCCTATATATTTTAATGGTCTCTGTCTTCCATTTATCTTGACCATGTGCTCATGATTGAGAGTTGGGGGCACTGAACCAATGAGATCACCTGAATGTGTGGCTATGCTTGTCAACTTCGAGCTCTACTTCAGGGTATCCAGGTGGTCATTTTTGCATGAATCTTCAATGTACGTATCTTTATATCCTTTTTCCCTTGATTTGATCAGGTTCCCTTGGGAAGAGTCTCAAGGAGTAGGTTCTGGATCCGTGTGATCTTGGAGCCAAGCAGGAAAAGAGAGAGGGGGAATTTCTTCATTCAACATGGAATATGCATATGGTTATTTATTTATTTATTTATATTAAAGTTGTATTTATTTATTTAAGAGACAGAGACTGAAAGAGAGAGAGGGCTTGACTGGGCTCAATCTCATGTCCTATTAAACCATGACCTGAGCCAAAGTCATGAGTTAGTCACTTAACAGATTGAGCCACTCAGGGGTCCCTGAATATGCATATGGTCATTTAATTTGCTTTGTTTTCCTGACAGCAATCACATTCTCAACTAATCCAGAGAACTCATGTTTTATTTTCTATGTGGAAAGACCCTCTAGACTTCTACAGGGGAGCAGAGGGATAGTTATTCAACAAGGTAAAATGGAGGGAATGTAGGCATCTGATTTTCTTATTTATTTATTTATTTATTTGAGAGACAGAGATCATAAGTAGGCAGAGAAGCAGGCAGAGAGAGAGGGGAGCAGGCTCCTCGCTGAGCAGAGAGCCTGATGCGGGGCTCGATCCCAGGACCCTGAGACCATGACCCGAGCTAAAGGCAGAGGCTTAATCCTCTGAGCCACCCAGGCACCCCTAGGCATCTGATTTTCAAACAACTTTGACCCCCTCTTTTTGTTTTGGTAAACTTCCCATATCCCTTAGTTCTAGAGTTACTAGCTATTGCTAATTCCTGTGTCTGTCGAGGACTCTCTAGTGTCAGTTGGTTCGTGTTCAGATTTTCTCCGGAGTAGCTTAGAATTCAGCTTTCCTGTGTCTGCTAATCTAGTTGCCACTCATCCATCTGCTTTCAAGCTTCCAAATTGTGTTGCTATTGTCTTTTCTCTTGTTCTCTCCATCCTTGTAGGCTTGCATCTTTTAAAAACAACAACAACAATGACAAAACCAAACCTGTTGTTGTTTACAACTGTTGAAGTTTTGAGAGGAAGTGAATTTGCTCTGTGTTCAGTTCAACTTGGTACAAATAAGCCCCATTATTCTTCAACTTGCTTTGATCTGGTTTCTGCTTCTATTGCACTAATAAAAGTGATCTTCTTTAAGTTACTAGTGACTTCCATGTTGTCTAATGCAACATCCATTTCAGGTATTCATTTACTGAGCCTTTCCACGCCATTTAACGTTGGTATCCATTTCTTGAACCTGCTTGGTTTCTGTGGCATGAACCTTTCCTGATCTTTCTCCTATGATTTTAAATTAACCCTGTTTGCTGGCTTCTCCACCTCTGAACCACACTGTAAATCATAGTGCTCTTTGGTTCCTTGTGTCTTGTCTTATTCTGTCACCCTAGCTCAGCAGTCTGTTCATCATAACCTTAAGAAATCACCTGTATGTTGAGTCCCACCAACTTTTGTCTCCATTATTGATCTTTCCTCTGAGTTTCAGTCTTATATGTCCAATTATTTGCTTTCTTCATAGCATATTCTATTTTACATTATATTATAATTTACATATATAATTATATCCTCATTTTCTTCCTACATTCTGAAGCCTATTAGGAAGAAACTGTCTGTCTTACTCACCATTGTTCACCTAGCATAGCACCTGCCTTATGGTAAGGGCTCAGTAATGTATATTGAATTACTTAATATGCATGCATATATATATATATGTATAATGTTTATGTATACATGAATACATTAGATTTTGGCCCCATATTCATTCCCTATCATATTATGCCCTTTCTCTAGGACTGAATTGGGGACTGGCTTTTCAGACCATTGGAGACTGGCATGGATTACTTACTTTGTTTGTTTTTTCCTCCCTTCTTTATGTGCCCTAATCACCTTAGAGAAAAAATTCAGCCACTTTGGTAATGTACATTTAAAATCAGACAACTGAGGAAAAAGTGATCAATTACATTAGGAGAGTTGAGTAAGAGTTATTTCTAAAGCTTCTATTGAATTTGTGAAAAACCCCAAATTATCAACATCTAATTTCTTGCCAAAAAAAATCACATTTAAAAAGAGCTGTGCTTCCCCCCCACCCACAGTCTTCCATAAAGGAAAAAAGCATCATGAGATTAATCAGACACCTAATCATGTTTCCCCCCCCCCATTTCTGGAGTCTCCATTCACTCCTGACATCTTTATTTGTTGAAATATCATTTTGGGGAATCCAGTTAGAGCACAGTTCAAACCGGGGGATTTCCACCAGCCTCCTGGCTCAAAGTTTCCCTTTTAGTTTTTAACATTGCCTAAGGATGGTAAGCCAAAGATTATTGAAAAGAAAACAATGATTTGCCAAGTAGTGTGATATAGAAAACCAGTGTTGGCTCTTTAGGGAATAGCACCTCCCACGCTGTTGAAACGGTCTTGCTTTATCATGTGTTGAAATCATATTTTAGATTCTCAGCCACGCTTCCATATCTCTGATGGCTAAGTCTGTCTCTGAAGTGAGTTCAACTGGGCCTAGATTAAAAACCAACCCAGTTCAAAGAACATTTCCATCATATACTAACCATAGCTGGCCAGTGAAACAACTCCTTGGGAGTTGTTTCCTGTTTTTAATGGTTTTAAAAGACACAATTAGCTTGATAATGATTAATACTATTTGGTCAATAAAATAGTCTAAGACATGTTATTCACATATATTTTGAGGAGTCACTATGCAACAGAGGCTCTTCTAATTACTCTAGATATTGTAGCAAGCACACCAAAAAGTTTGAGGATGATAAAAATTAGCAAATAAAAAATATTGGAAATCCAAATAATTTTTGAAAGAAGAAAATATTGTGATGTGACATAAAATGTCTTAAGGTAGATATGTGCATATAGGTTCTTTAGACCAAGGTGATCATGGAAAACCTCTTTGACGCAGTACTTTCAAGGTGAAATTTGGACAATAGCAAGCTGGGTGTAGTGTAGAAACTGGGATAGTGTTTGGTGTTAATGTCAGAAAGGTTGATGAGATTGGATCATGGAGGAGATCAGGCTTCAAAGACTACTCAAAATACCCAAAGCCATCCAGAGAGTCTACAGTGCTAAAGTGATTTTCATAATAATACTAAAGGTTATTAACATTTTTCACTTCCATTCTCTCATGAACCTATGACAGAGTTTTCCAGAGGCTACACACAGTTTCTCTTGAATCCCTCAAATGTGTGAGGACTCAGGGCAATGTACTAATTGGATATCTAAGGAACGACAGTTGCCTCTAACAAAAGATGGTACATGAGCCATTCAAGTGATAAGAAAAATGTCAAAATAAATTTTTTAATAAATGGGATAAAGTCTAGGGATGGCTAACATGAAAGCCTAGGAACCTCAGGATGAAGAAGGCTTGACATCTACTCACAGGCTTCTTTTCATAGACCTTACTGGATACTCATGAGAAAGACTGGAGACAGAACTAGAGTTCAGGGTAAAAGATCTATTGCAGGACCTGATCGGAGGAAGGAAACAACAAACTCCATGGGAAAGGCATGAAGCCTGACCCGGGTCCTTCAGTTGGAACCATCAGAAGGGATTTAACATTAATAGGATGAGTGTGTTAAAAGTTCCAGTAGGAAAAAAAAATGGACAGTATACAATTTCCGATGAGGAACTTCAGCAGAGAAAAGGAAATTATAAGAAACAATCACATGGAAATGCTGCAGAGGAAAACACAATACCTTTGACAAGTTTATCAGTTGACTCAATACAGTTCAGGAAAGAATCAATAAAATTGAAGGTAGTCCATAAAATTTATCCAGTCTGAAACACAAATGGAAAACACAACCCAAAACTGAGCATAAAAGAGTGGTGGGAAAATATCAAATGATCTAGTTAATATTCATGTGGCTCAGAAGAGAAGAGATAAAAAACAGGGCATAAACAATATTTGAAATAAATGGCTGAAGATTTTCTAAAATTAATGAAGGATGCCAAATTATAGATTTAAGAAACTTAGGGAACACCAGGTAGGATTATAAATTAAAACAAAACAAAAACCCAAACCAAACAAAAAACTAAAACCTAGATCCATCATACTCAAACTTCCAGAAACCAAAGATGAAGAGAAAATCTTGAAGGTAGTGTAAGGATAAAAAGATACATTACATAAAGTGGAACAAAGATAAACATTAAGAGACTCCTCATCAGAATTCTGAAACCAGAAGACCATGAAGTGACGTCTAAAGCATTGAAGACAAATGTCAGCCCAGAATTCTAGACCCAGCAGATATATCTTTCAAAAATAAAAGAGAAATAAGGACATTTTCAGACAAATACAACCTGAGAGAATTCATTGCCTGTGAATCTGTTTTATAAAAAATGTTATTGGAAGTTCTTCAGGTAGAAGAATATAATTCCAGATAAAAACTTAGATCTCTATGAAGAAATGAAGAGCACTGGAAATGGCACTAATGAATGTAAATACCAAGGTTTTTTTTCACTTTAAATTGCTTTGAATGATAACTTATTGTCTAAAGCAAGTTGTAATAATATACAATTTTTTATGGAAAATGTATGAGTAAAATATATGAAACAATAGCAAAAAGGAGAGAGGAACTAGAAAATATTTTTGTAACTTTCTTGCACACCCGTGAAGAAGTGTAATATTATTTGAGGGTAGATTAAACTCTAGAGTGACCACTAAAAATTATATGAAGCATAAAAAATCTCATCTTTAATTTGCAATATGGTAGGTATCAAGAGCTATGGCTCAGCTCTTAGTGTTTCTATTTTAGGAGAGTGATTTTTGGTCCTGAGACCAAAAAGCTTTAAAATTCCTGATGTAGCATCATAAAGGTCTTGGTAAGGAGTTTGAGTTTAAGGCTAAGTATGAGCTGTGATTAGAAGGTATTTGAGAGCGTTAAAGAAAGAAATAAGACTAGATTTACATTATAAATAAATGTGGAGAAGTGATTATATGGAGCAAAAATAGAGTTAGAAGACCATTAGGAGGCTACTATGGTCATCAGGACATGTGTGGTGGTGGCTTGGACAAAAGTGGTGGTGATAGACAAGTATGGAGGGAATGGGATGGTTTTTAGATGTTGAATGGATCACACATACATGTAAGTTTGGGATGAGAGAAAAGGGTTAATTAAGGAGAACTTAGACTTCAATCAACTTATTGAAAAACTTCATTCTTTTGAAGTGTTCAACTAGATGAGGGTAGATAGATGTTTCTGCCTATGAAGCCACCATTAAATGTAGAAATATAGATTATTTCTGCCAGTACTCAACAATTCTTTGTGCCCCTTCACAGGATTCCTAGATTTTTTAGCTTAGCAACTAAAAGAATCTGCAATTCCTTCTCTCACACTTACCATGTTGCTACATTTAATTGCTTGTTTATTCCTAAATACAGTGAGCCCCTTGGAATAATGACTGTGTTCCTACATAGAGTCTGGCACATAATGAGCATGGAGTAAATGCCTGATGAGTAAGTGAATGTGAATGATTCTCAGTGTGCTGGGATTTCCCATCATTATTAAGATGGAATTCTTCCTATCTGACTAGGATACAAAATACCCACTACCATCCCCCAATTGCCATGTGGGTTGTAATTTCATTGGCAAGATACCTCTTTCTTAGTGTGGGTCTGGCTTTTTTTGAGCAGGAGACAATATCTATAAGTGGGCTGGCTGGAACAACAAAGGCATTCTAGAACTGGAGTGATGATAACCCATCAGCAGAGACTCCAACCTCTTGAGCTCTGAGTGCTGACACAAGGAGGCCAGACAACCTTCAAAATATGCTCCATCCATATTTTCTGTAACATGGTACTGCCTTCGGGGAGAACATTGGTGGAGACTATTGAAGTGTAGCATATATACAATCAAGGGCACAATGAATTTTTACACATATATTCCCCTGTGTAACCCTCTCTCAAATCAAGATATAGAACATTGCCTGTAGTCCAGACTTTAAGAGTAAAGGGAGGCAAAGAGAGTGGTCAGTTTGAACTAGTGAAAATAGACTGAAATGTAGAAAACTGTAGCTCAAATTTATTTTCATTTCCATCTATTACATAATGAAAGCAATTTAAATGCCATCTGGCATGACTTGTGGTGTACTTTCCTAGTATTTACAGATGGGTTGACAAATAAAATATGTATATTGTAAACCTCTGGGCAACCACTAAGATTGTTTTTTTTAAAGGAGGCATGTAAGTTTAGGTAACAAGTGATTGCCTGTATTTAATTATTACAATTCTTGTTCTGTTGCATGGGGATGTATTCAAAACTTACAAAAAAATGTTCAGTTTCCCCCCGAATTCTTATTTTATTTATACATTCATTTGCTTAAACAACTAGTTTCACAAGAGAGAACAGAAAGAAAAACTTCAGCACAGACTTGGCTGAATAATGGAAATGTTCAAATTAGTGCAGCTTGAGTTGAAAAGGTCATGCAGGCAACAGTAAAGAGTTACTTTTTGCATTTCTTATCCTAGTCATTTGTGTTAACAGATAACTGGGGCCCCTATTTGGATGGTCTTATTGGTCCTATTTCCTGTTTGGAACCACACTGCTTCATGGGATTACCTTACAGATTCACTCACAAATTTAAAATACGTCAGCACTGAGAGAATAAAAACAAAATATATGAAAATAATGTCTGTCTGCATTTCATGTAAGATCAGATTTCTTTTTTTTTCTGGAAGTTTAGAAAGAGAGAGGCAAACCATAAGAGAGTCTCAGCTATAGAGAACACATTGAGGGTTGCTGGAGGGGAGGTGTGTTGGGGAATGGGGTAATGGTGATAGGCATTAAGGAAGGCACTTGATATAATGAGCACTGGGTGTTATACGAACCTGAGGATTCACTAAATTCTACCTCTGAAACTAATAATACACTCTAAGTTAACTAAATTGAATTTAAATTAAAAACATAAAAACAATAAAAAATAATTCTGCTCCTGAAACCAACTTTGCCCTCTTTACCTGAGTTAACTAACTAAAATTTAAATAAAAACCTGAAATATTTTTTAAAAAATCTTAGAACATTAAAAAGTAAAGGCATAACCCATGTCTCTAGGTGAATGCTGTATAAGAGATTGACATGTATTACATAACTAATGTTCTTCCAATAATAATAGTTGTATTTATAAGAGGCTTTTAGGGGTGCCTGGTTGGCTCAGTCAGTGAGCCTCGGACTCTTGATTTCTGCTCAGGTCATGGTCTCAGGGTCGTGGGATCGAGCCTGGTGTCGGGCTCTGTGTTAATCATGAAGTCAGTTTGGGATTCTTTCTCTCTCTCTCTCCCCCTCTCTGCCTCTTCCCTCTAGTGCTCTCTTTCTCTCTTTTTAAAAAAAAAAAAGAGAGAGAGGCCTTTAACTTTTCACTGGCTTTTACACATATTATTTCATTTAAGATCATTTTATATGCCTAAAACACACATAACTGTTGGATTCCAAACCTAGATGAAATTTGCAACTGATTATGAAGTAGTGATAAATTGCTATGATGTACCCCTAAGAACACGTCTTCCGTAACGAGAACAGCCTGTGTCTTTAAACCTCCAGTGTGAAGAGGCTGACAGTTGATATATTAGTGTAAGAGGCAAGCTCTTTTCCAAGTCCCTCCCAGGGATCATGTGCACGTTTTTCAGATATGGAGTGTTCAGGATTGTTTTTAATTTGGAGCCAAGAACTTTGTCTTTTCAGCTGACTCGTTTTCTTGTTTTTACCTGTATCCCCTTAAGCTGGGATTGTAAGGAGAGTGATTAAAATCAAACAGATACCTTCTTTCTGTGGCCAGGGAGAGAACATTCTGTAAGGCAGGGGGAATTATTGGTAGAGGGAGCAGATTTTAAGTAAAACCTTCCATAGCGAGATTATACCTACCCGGCATTTCATGGGGGAGGAGTATCGCTTGAGGGCATGACAAAGTTGGGGAGAGCTGTGTGTTTGTGAATCCAAAAATACTGGTCAGGGAGAAAAATAGATAAAGCTTGTGGAGGTCTATCTACTGTTGTTCATAGTGAATAAGCTGAGAACACAAAGCCTGAAGCTAATTGTATAGTTACCATGGTAGGGCTTAGGAGCTTGAGTTTAGGTTAGGACTGAATTATGTTTGATTCCCAGGTCAGTGACCCAGGGTGACTTACCTCTCTTGGGCCTCTCCCCATAAAATGGGAATGATCGAGTCCTCCAAGGCCATAGATTGATTCGAAGTTGAGTTGAAATAATTTACATGAAAAATTTAGCATTCCATTTGGCACACAGTAATTGCTTACTAAATGCTACCCATCATGAGGGCTGAAATTTAACTGGTGTTATCAGAGGGAATGCTCATAAATTCAAGAAGCTAAAGGATGAAAGTGGTGGGAGATCAGACCGAGGTCCTGAAATACCAAAAATGAAAGAAGGAGTTACATGTATTTCTTGGGTCTTCAGGACTCTGAAAGCCCTGCTTCGTCATTTAGGATTTCTTGCATTAATAAAATGGTAGAACACGTTTGGGTGAATGCTGAACTCCTACTTCTACAAGACATAGAAATGTCATTCATCTAGAGTTTGGTTTCCCCCCTGTAATTTGGACTATTGTACATTTATGCTTATAAACATGGTAATCATAAAGTTTTACACCGGTAACATTACTTCACACTTGTTAAGTAGGCATAGAACTTTTAAAAAAAATCAGTGAGATTAGAATTCACAAGACTTTTGTTTGTCATACTCCATCAAATGTTCTACCACTTTTTTTCTAGGAAAATTTTTGAAACCTTTCTTTCCTCTTGTCTCCTCTACTCACCTCCCCCAACACAATAATTTGAATTAAATATTTCTTTGTTGGGATTCTAGGCACCATACATATATCAGTACATCTGCACATGATCGCAATGGTGATGATGGTATTGATGAGTTTTGTTTTTTTGTGTATTTGTGTTTTTTTGAGAGAGCGCAC
>ML098547.1:12997-28515 GCA_003697995.1 Taxidea taxus jeffersonii | reverse complement strand
TTAGTACAGAAATAGGAAAAAGTTTATGCTGGTACTACCAGGTGGCAGAGTTGTCTGTTTAATTCCATCCCAGACCCAAACGTTTGGGTATTACCAATGTTTGGAATCTGTATATAGCTTTGTTATAATTTCTTACTATATATAATTTCTTACTATATAATGTTAAAAGGCAAGTTCTATGGACAAAGAATTTTGAGCATTTTGTCCTACGGAGGCCTTGACTGGCAGGTTGACTGTGTCGGGAGAATTTAAGGAGGTCTGGGATTTGTCTTAGCTCTCCTGCTGAAATAAGAAACACATATTTCTGACACTGCTTTCTGGTCATGCTGTGAAACATACTGATTAATGGTGTTGCTTTGTGACCATGGGTCTGAGGAGATCTACGGGTGTCTGAACGAGCTTGCTAGCATTGTGTATTGATTCGAGTGAGACGCTAAGGCATCTATATTAACATCAGAAACCAAAATTTATAGGTTTCTGATTGAAGAACTATGTTAATTTGGAATTTTGGATCACAAAAGTTAAAACTGGAAGAGACAGCTGTATTGATGATTCCTAAAATAACTCCTATAGTGAATTAATTTAGGATATATCTAAGAAGTCAATCTGAAAGTTTATACCTTTGAATTGCCACTTAAAAAGAAAAGAGGGACTTCACAAAACCTTATCAGAGCTCTATAAATTGTTTGGTTTATTAATAAATTCAATAGGGAACATATTTTGTTGAAGTCTGCTAAATTTAACTTTATTCTAAGTTTATATTTGTATTTAAATAGGTCTATACAAACTTTTATATAATGTCACTTAATGTGAAAAAAATCCTAAAATCGTTTTCATCTTCAAAATATACCACATTTAAATTAATCAATTTCAGTTTAAGTTGATTCATGATCAACTAAGTTGAACAGGACTATATGAGAGTAAGAATATCTAAAAATAATTTTGGGAGTAAATTAGTATAAATTTATTCAGAACAAAGAACAGATGTTTAAATTATTGCAAACATTCTCAAACAGAATAAGAGGAATATGTTCAACATTGAGCAGTTAATTTAAAACATATTTAAAATTCACCCATAAATAGTTTTTTTCCTTTGAAACATTTTCCCTCTCTGCTAGCTAAAACTTTTATTATTTTGATTTAAAAAAGCAAAGCAATCAATCATATTTTTAATTACATAATCTAAAATGCATTTTCTTTGGCCAAATCTAGAGATTCCTATCAAATATAAAAGGCTTTTATGGAGATTTTCAAAGGGAAATGACTCGGGGAATGAGATTATAAAACGGTTTAGCTTTATTTCATGTCATTCTTAAGAACTAAATTATCTTTTTGAAATGTTCATGTTTTCCTACATTCCTGAGGCTATTTTAGTT
Organism: Taxidea taxus jeffersonii; assembly: GCA_003697995.1. NCBI lineage: Eukaryota > Metazoa > Chordata > Mammalia > Carnivora > Mustelidae > Taxidea > Taxidea taxus. The sequence continues at coordinate 27,139 of ML098547.1, read as the reverse complement.
TCTAAATTCTTAGCAAAATAAAACGTTTTAGGACAAATATTTTTATAGCTCTGTGAACTTTTCTTAAAAACTTACTTCAAAGTGTATAAATCATGGCTTCCTCATTGCTACTTCAAACTACTGCATAAACAAAGCACATAAAGTACTTTTTAAGGAAATAGAAGGAGAAATGGAAAAAAAATAAACCTAAGAAAAACTTAAATCGTAAGAGCATTTTTGAAATTATAGATGATAATACAGGCAATTCCATTTAAAAATAATAGAATTCTGTTATATCTGAATGTCAAAATTATTTCTCCTAAAAATTCCAAATTTATTTCTCCTACAAAACCCAATTAGTCTGAATTTCATGTTGTACAAACAAGACCAAGAATTTTCTAAAAAAAAAAAAAAAAGACAATCTTTTTTCCTTTCTTGGCCACAAACTGAGCCCCGTGGATTGAACTTCTATTTGATTCCTCCAGAAAGAGTGGTCCAGACTAGCTTGGTCCTGATAACCTTACAAACCAGATCCACTCACCCTTCACAGACAGAATCCTGAGTGACAACAAGTGCAGTCCTCTTTTTCCTGTATACTCTGCTAACCTGTTTTGGGGGAGAATAACTACATTTACTTGACCTCCCATCTCCCTCTTCATCTTTTTACTTTTTTTGTTATTAGATATAATTAACCACAATTTGACATTATACTTATTATTACTGGATTAAATCAGTTCTGGCTGAAAATCCGTGGTGATTCACACTTTGAATAAGTACTTTATCTGTTAGAAAATTTTGGAGCTGCCAAATCACCATTAAAGAATTGAACTTCAGTCACCCCACGCTCTGCTTTTGAAAAAGACTTGAGGTAAACAATGGGCACTTCATCGGTATGGCAGGGAATAGAACATTTCAGTAGATATTTTAGGTTTTGTGGTTGTGTGGTCTCTGTCATGACAACTAAACTTTGCTGTTGTCATGCAAAGCAGCCGTGGAGTTTACATAAATGAATAAGTGTGTTACAATAAAATTTTATTTATGTAAATTGGTGACAGGTGAGGTTTGTCTCTTAAATCCGTTGGCTTTTTACCATTTCTATCGCTACCAACCTTTCCCTCTATACCACTACAACAGGTACCGGTCTTCCTTACGTAATGGTGAACTTTCTTTTGAAATATAGTAAGTTGTTTTATTTTTGAATGTTCCTGCATTCAACTTCTGGTTTGTTAACTAAAGTATATACATGCTATGTATATGGTAGAAACAGAATAAGTAGAGAGAATTAAGATTTGTAGAAATTCAAAGAGCAAAAAAAAAAGAAGAAAAAAAGAAAAACAAAGGAAGCAAAAAGAAAAAAGAAAAGAGAGTCAGTGCTTAGCTTTTATGACCAAAGAAAAAACTTAAAAAAAATCCCTAGTAATATAATAATGTCAAGTTAGAAGGTTTCTCTAAATTCATTAGTCTCATATTAACAAATTATGAACCAGGACTAGTGCCCTTAAATACTTCTTTCACTATAAGCAATAGATACAGAGAACTCAAAATATCATGGAAGTGGGTGGTTTGGGCAGAATCCTGTCTTTATTAGAAGGCAAAGGGCAAAGGATCCAATATCAACTTCCTTCCTATGTCCTCTATGTGAGGAAACTCAAGGATGTGTGTACTTGTTTGTGGTTCTGTTGGATGGATAGGACGGCATTTCTGGAGATAGAATAGAAACTTCCAGAAGGGAAAGACAAAACATGAGAACACTGGTACTAGTGACTCAATTCCCTGGATGAAATCCATGAAAGTGTCCATTTGGCCTTGTGCTACATCTTACAGTTGTAGAGATGGGTGATGGCAGGGTACAGAGAAGAATGTAGGTGACACAAATGATCCCACCAGGGGTACACATATTCCACAGAGCATCTGGACACATTCTCATCCCCTAGATAGCAATGGTGGGGGCACTACTGAGGGATGGAACAGAAGTGCTGAGAATATTTGTGGATCTAAAGAATGTTGGAATTAAAATAGGGAGCTACAACGTTCAGGGCAGTACAGCCAGAGCTGGATGAGAAGTTTACAGCAGAACAGAATCATTTGTACTTCAGTAGATACTAGGTCAGGAGCCTATGAGGAAGACCTTCTGCCACAGAGACCGGTGGGGAATCAAAGAGCAATGTGATTGCTTGAACCCAGAAACCCTCTGGAGAGAAGCAGAGGAAGGGAAAAAGAAAATCCAGGTGAGCGTTTAATCAGAAGAAACTGTTTTAACTGTTTTATGTTTCTAAAATACAAAGAAGTGGTAGTATTGTGCCACTTAAATTATCCCTTTTACTACATTCCTTCTGGTATCTTTTTAGTAATTGCTTGCTTTAAAGTATGCAGTCATGTCATTTTACAAATCTACACATGCCACCTCTCCATTGAAAATGCTTATGGTTTTCCCATTGGTCTTATAAGTACAAAAGTTCTTCATAGGACTATATAGTTGTACAGAAGCTGATCCCTACTTCCATGTCTAATCTCCTATTTCACCCTGCTATATACCTCCACTGCAGCCATTCCGCCTTCTTTCTTGTCTGTGACTTACATGAGGTATTTGCCTTAATGTACCCTCACATAGAAGGAAATGTTTTTCCTTCTTTGCCTGGTTACTCTTCCATCAAATCTTAATTTTAATCATCTTAATTCCTCATACTCAAATTTCATTCATTCTGGAGTCATCTTAATATTTGACATGACCATGGACTACTTGTTTTATCTGTTGAACACCTTTATTATTTGTTACTTAAAATATGCCTTTTAAATTTTAAATTTCAATAACCTATATAAACCAGTTTTTAAACAAAAGAAAATTCACGTTCCATAAAGGGATATTTTAAAAATATTTTTTAAAATACTACTTGGACATGAAACACTATAGGAAAATCATGCAATGGGATGAGAAGAAAGTAGCATCAACAATCCTCCCATAAATTTAGAAACAGAGCCCAAGTAAGTTACCCTAGTTCCCTAGCCCACAAATTTATTCAAGGCCCTAAATCTCCTTTATGATCTATCCCTTATCTGATGTTAGCCAATTATCTTTGCTTCACCCTTACGAGAATTATCACCTGTAAACTGCATTAATTTTATGTTGTTTCCCCTATTTTATTATACTCTATGAATCTAATGCTACACTATCTCATGCAGTGGTGAAAAACTGTAGATAGACAATAGATATTTAATTATTTTAAGTTAAAAAATTAAAATTACTTTTAGTTCCAGGTCTTTTGAAGGAAGAAAGAATTTTTTAGGATCAAGAGAGCATAAGCATAATTTACTGAATTCTACTTCAGAAACCAATATTGCACTCTATGTTAACTAACAAAATTTTTAAAAAAGGAACATGCTCATATCTTAACTGTGTCTTTATTTCAACCTCAATACTCTCCATGTATCATGTATGGAAAATAACAAGCATTTGATAAAGACAACCTTAATGAACTAGTGGAAATGATTTCTCATTTAAATAGGAATTTTTTGCAATGATTGTTAAGATTACCAAAACAATTTCATGATAATCATAAGTAATGTCATTCACACAAAGTGCATATTAAAAGGAGAAATGATATTTTGTAGAAGTAATTATAACTGTGACAATGCTGATCCTACTGATCATTCAAAGTTCAGCTAAGTTTATTAATCTTAATAGCATTATTATTCCAGTGAAAAATTAGCTTCCATTTTACATAGCATATGTACAATTTTATTGACCAGGCAAAATTCTTTATAGTAAAATGAATATATAGCTAGAAAACTATTTGGGGAAATTTCACAGTAGATTGATTTATGAAAAATGGCCTGTAAGTCTCATACATATAAAAATACCTTTCTTATCAGAAAAAAAATAACCAAAATATTTTAGTAATATGCAGTATAGACCACTCACTTTTCTACTCAATTTTAGCAATAAAAAAACTTAAAATACACCCTTCAAACAATAAATCATATCAAATGTAGCTCTTTAAAACCCACAAAGAGGGGTACATGGGTGGTTCAGTCGGCCAAGTGTCTGCTTTCATTCTCAAGGTCCTGTACTGTGCCTCCACGTTGAGCTCCCTGCTCAGTGGAGAGTCTGCTTCTCACTCTCCCTCTGCTGCTCCCCTGCTTGTGCTCTCTTTCTCACTCTCAAATAAATAAATAAAATCTTAAAAAGAAAACCCACAAACATAGTTGATGTAGACATGTTGGGGTTTGGAGCAAATGGCCAAGAAAGAATTCCCGAGACATCTTTGGTGCAAAAGGTGTTTTTATTACAGCAAGGGAACGGGACAGGAATTGTGGGCAGAAAGAGCTGCCTGAGGTTGTGACAGATGACTGATTATATACTTTCAAGTTGGGAGTGTGTTAGGGACTGCACACGCCTCGAGGTATTTGGGAAACAAAGTTTCCAGGACCTTGAAGGGGCTAGCTATTGCTGGGAAAGGTCATGTATTAGTTTAGTAAAACTTCAGCCAGGAGACCCTTCAAATGCATATTAGTGGGGCATATCCTTGGGAGATGACTACCAACATATACCTGGGTGGGGGGAGATGCAGGTAGAGACAGGGGAAGTTTCCAAAGGAATTTCCCTATGTTTGAAGAAGACTCACAGGATCCTGGCATGTCAGAACAATGTTCAGCCAAGATTGCCTTTTGCCCTTAACAAAGTGTCCACACTGAGGCTGCTGAGCTCCCAGAGGAAGGTCACTCTGCCTGTTTCAAGGACTCGTCAATGGACTGTAAGTCATAAATAACCATAGTACAACTATCAGAAGCAGGAAATTAGTATTGATATATCACCATAACCTAAAAAATCATCCCATTTAGTTTTCATCAAATGTCAAAATAATGCCTTTTATAGTAAAATTTCCAGTTCAGAATCACAAACTTATTTTAGTTGTCACATCTCTTTAATGTTTCGTGGTCTCTTTATTCTTTAATCTTTCCTTGACTCCTTCTCTCCTTCTGTTGCAGGGTAGCAGGGTTCTTGTCCCAAGGAGTTGAAGAATGAATCTTGCAGACACAAAAGGGTGAAGTAATAGTTTATTAAGTAAAGGTGAGAACAGAAAGAAAGCTCTCTAGAGTGAGGGGGTTCCTCCATGGTCACCAAATGATGTAGTTTTGGAATGTTGGTGAACTCCAGAGCTGATGGCCGAGAAAGAATTCTTGAGACGTCTTTGGTGCAAAAAGGTGGTTTTATTAAAGCACGAGGACAGGACCCGTGGGCAGAAAGAGCTGCACTGGGTTCATGAGAAGTGGCCCATTATATACTCTAGAGTTGGGAGGGGGTTAAGGATAGTGTAAGTCTCTAAGGAATTTGGAAGCAAGGTTTCCGGAACCTTGAGAGGCTAGCTGTTGTTAGGAAAAGGTCATTTATTACTGTGTAATAATACTTGACTCAATGAGAACCTTCAGATGTATACTGGTGGGTCATAAGCTTGGGGGATGATTGCCAATGTGTATGGGGTGGGGGTAAGAGATAAAGGAAGTTTCCAAAGGAGTTTTTACATGTTAAAGCAGACTTCAGGGATCCTGGGGGTTGGGCTAAGATTGCCTTTTGCCCTTAGCAAAGTATTAACATCCAGGCAGTTGAGTCCCTAGGGTAATGTCACTCTGCCTGTTTCAAGGACTTATCAATGGGCTATAAGGAGTAAGGACATTTAATTTTTCTTCTGCCTTCGTTTCCGACATCACTTTGACCTTGACGCATTTTAAGATTACAAGGCATTTCCTTTGTAGAAGATCCTTCTGTTGGTGTTTGTCTGATGTATTATCAAATTACATTAGATTATTCATCTTGGCAAGATTGTTATAGAAATAATCGTATGTTCTCATTACATTCTATCAGTTTGCACATGATTTTAATTTTTCCTGTTATTAATGAGTCTCTTTTGATGAGAGCAGGCATTCTTGCTTATTCTCAAATTTAGAGGAAAAGTTTTCAACATTTCATCATTATTGATGGCATGGGCTCTAGGAGTGTGGACATAATTTGATACCTTTATAAAATTATAGAATTTTCATTCAATTTATGGCATGAAAGGATATTAGATTGTTCAAATACTCATTTTGTATGTATTGAGTTCCTTGTTGATTTTTCTCCTTCATTCTGTTAACATGGTGAATAATACTGATGGTCTTCAAATTCTTGACTACATGTATATTACAAAGGGTATGATCCATTGTCCTCATTTAGGGCTAATATTTCATTTAGAATTTTTCATTATGTGAGACAGATTGGCCCAATTTTTCTTTTAATCTCCTTGTCAGGTTTTGATGTCAAGGTTATGCTCACTTTATATAATGAGTTTGGAAGTTTTCCCTTTTTTCCTAATCTGTGGGAGATTTTGTATATGATTAGTAGCTTCACTTATGAAACCATATGGCCTGGAGTTTGTTGTGAGAGGCTTATAATTACAGATCCAATTTACTTGACACTATATGGGACTGTCTTTCCCTGTGCTGGAGGAAAAAAAAAACCCAAACAGATCCTGAGACACAGACTTAGATGAAGGTAACTTAATTAGCATCCCATAAAACAGGAGTGAAGGAATTAAGAAAGAGGAAGAGGAAAGTCAATGCAGATTTGCATAATCAAGCTGTTAAGTACTCGGAGTACCTGAGGTGTGACTCCCAGCACCCTGTTAAGCAGGTATGAGGAATGGGCCTCAAACTGTCCGCCTTGATGGGAAAATGAGAAACGTTCGTTCATTAGCTCTTATGCAAGCCTGGGTCAGGATTGTCAATGGAATGTTAACTTCCTCAGACTTGCACTACTGAGTGGTATAACAGGAGCCTATAAAAAGGTCAGCCATGTGGAGGCAAGGCAGGACAGAAACATTTTAAAAATTTTCTACTTTATCTTGTTTTAGTATAGTAAGCAAAAACCTCAAACTTTTGGCATTGTTAATTTTCTCTGTTGGACATTTATTTGGAATTTCATAAATTTCAGCTTTTGTTTTTATTATTGCCTCTCTTCTATTTCATAGTGTTTAATTTTTGTTTTTCTCATTATTTGATATAGATAATTAGATGCGATTTTCAGTTCTCTTCATTCTCGTGCAGTTAGTAAAGGCTGCACAATTGCCTTTAACCCTGTATCAGCGATGACCCTTCTGCTTAACATGTCCCATTTAATGATCATTCTTTTCAAAATAATTTTTATTTTTCATTACAATTTCCTTGTTGACCCATGGCTTTTTATTTTGAAGTAAATAATCTAATTACAACCTTTTGGGTATTTTCTAGTTATATGTTGTTTCTGAGTTCAAGCTTAATACTGTTTTGGTAAGATAATATGTATAATTTAACATCTGTTGAGGGATATAATCTAGCCCCGCATTTAGTCAATTTTGGTAAATACTCCAGTGCTCCCGAAAGAAGTATGCATCCTGCAATTGCTTGATATAATGTTCTGTATATGTCAATTAGGTCAACATGATTAATTTTGTTTCTCAAATCTCTTATACCCTTACTAAATTCTTTGTCTGTTTGTTCTCTCAATTCCAAAAATATAAAAGTGCTAAGTTTTCCACTGTGACTGTGTTGTCTCTTCCTTCTTGTGAATCATGCTAATTTGTCTCCATCATACACTTAAGACTGTTACTAGCCCCTGAAATCTGAAGGCCCTTCCAGCATTACTGCATACCCCTCTTTATCGCTATTTTTTTGTTGCTGTTTCAAGGCTATTTTTATCTGATATTAATGTAACTATCATGTGGGAAACAAAGGCAAAAGAAAAGTAAATTTCCTTACTATCTACAGCCCACTGACAAGGACTAAGAAGTCCTTGAAACAGGCAGAGTGACATTCCTCTAGGGACTCGACTGCCTAGATGTTAATACTTTGCTAAGGGCAAAAGGCAATCTTAGCCCGACCCCCAGGATCCTGTAAGTCTGCTTTAACATGTAAAAACTCCTTTGGAAACTTCCTTTATCTCTTGCCCCCACCCATACACATTGGCAATCATCCCCCAAGCTTATGACACACCAGAACACATCTGAAGAGTCTCAGGACTAAGGTTTAATTAGACAGTAATAAATGACCTTTTCCTAACAACAGCTATCCCCTCAAGGTCCTGGAAACCTTGGTTCCAAATTCCTTAGAGACTTACACTGTCCCTACCCCCTTCAACTTGAAAGTACGTAACTGGCCACTCCTCATGACCCGTGTAGCTCTTTCTGCCCATGGGTCCTATCCCTGTACTTTAATAAAACCACCTTTTTTGCACCAAAGATGTCTCATGAATTCTTTCCTGGTCGTCAGCTTTGAACCCCAATGTCTTTCCTACCTCAACTATATCATCTTCATTTTGGTTGACTTTGCATACATTTTAGAAGCTTACTTCCAATATTCTCGTATCTTTGTATTTAAGGCGTGTCTATTACAAGTGGCATAAGATTGATTTTGCTTTTTATTTTTTTATTATCATGTTCAGTTCATCAGCATACAGTACATCATTAGTTTTTGATGTATTGTTCAATGATTCATTAGCCGCATGTAACACCAAGTGCTCATCACCACACAGGCCCTCCTTAATACCCATCACCCAGTTACTCGTCCCCCCATCCCCTCCCTTCTGTAACCTTCAGTTTGGTTCCTGAAGTCCAGAGTCTCTCATGGTTTGTTTCCCTCTCTGATTTCTGCCTCTTCTGTTTTCCCTCCCTTGCCCCTATGGTCCTCCATTCTATTCTTTATGTTCCACATATGAGTGAAACTGTATGATAATTGTCTTTCTCTGCTTGACTTATTTCACTCAGCGTAATCCCCTCCGGTTCCATCCATGTCCATGTAAATGGTGGGTATTCATTCTTTCTTATTGCTGAGTAATATTCCATCGTATATATGTACCATGTCTTCTTTATCCATTCATCTGTTGAAGGGCAATTCAGCTCGTTCCAACGTTCAGCTATCAGGGACATTGCCGCTATGAACTTTGGGGCGCATGTGCCCCTTCTTTTCACTACATCTGTCTCTTTAGGGTAAATATCTAGTAGTGCAATTGCTGGATTGTAGGGTAGCTCTATTTTGAACATTTTAGGGAACCTTCATACTGTTTTCCATAGTGGCTGTCCCAGCTTGCTTTCCCACCAACAGTGTAAGAGGGTTCCCCCTTCTTCACATCCTCACCAACACTTGTTTTCTGGCTTGTCAAAACCATGCAAAGACCCCATCAAAAAGGAGAATTACAGACCAATGTCCCTGATGAAAATGGATGCCAAAATACTCAACAAGATCCTAGCCAGAAAGATCCAACAGTATATTAAAAGGATTATCCATCACGACCTGGTGGGATTTATTCCTGGGATGCAAAGGTGGTTCAACATTCACAAATCAATCAACGTGATAGAGCACATTAATAAAAGAAAAGACAAGAACCATATGATCCTCTCAATTGATGCAGAAAAATCATTCGACAAAATACAGCATCCTGGGGCACCTGGGTGGCTCAGTCCTTAAGCGTCTGCCTTGGGCTTAGGTCATGATCCCAGGGTCCTGGGATTGAGCCCTGCATCAGGCTCCCTGCTCAGTGGGAAGCCTGCTTCTCCCTCTCCCACTCCCCCTGCTTGTGTTCCCTCTCTTGCTATGTCTTCTCTCTGCCAAATAAATAAATAAAATCTTAAAAAAATATATAGCAGCCTTTCCTGATTAAAACTCTTCAGAGTGTAGGGATAGAGGGAACATACCTCAATATCATAAAAGCCATCTACAAAAAACCCAAAGTGAATATCATTCTCAATGGGGAAAAACTGACAGCTTTCCCCTGAAGGTCAGGAACATGACAGAGATGCCCACACTCTTACTACTTTTGTTTAACAAAGTACTAGAAGTACTAGCCTCAGCAATCAAGCAACAAAAAAGAGGTAAAAGGCATTCAAATTGGCAAAGAAGTCAAACTCCCTCTCTTCCCAGATCACATGAAACTTTATGGGGAAAACCCAAAGGACCCTACTCCCAAATTATTAGAACTCATACAGCAATTCAGCAATGTAGCAGGAAATCACAGAAATGCACAAAAATCAGTTGCATTTCTATAAATTAGAATGTGACTGAAGAAAGAGAAATTAAGGAATCAATTCCACTTATAATGGCACCAAAAACCATAAGGTAACCTAAGAATAAACCTAACCAAAGAGGTAAAGGATCTATACTATCCAGTTTCTATACTAAAAAACTACAGAACACTCATGAAAGAAATTGAGGAAGACACAAAGAGATGGAAAAATGTTCCATGCTCATGGACTGGAAGAATAAACGTTGTGAAAATGTCTATGCTGCCCAGAGCAATCTACACTTTCAAAGCAATCCCTATCAAAATACCATCGACATTTTTCACAGAGCTGGAACAAACAATCCTAAAATTTGTATGGAACCATAAAGGACCCTGAATTGCCAGGGGATTGTTGAAAAAGAAAACCACTGGGGCACCTGGGTGGCTCAGTGGGTTAAGCCTCTGCCTTTGGCTCAGGTCATGATCCCAGGGTCCTGGGACAGAGCCCCGCATCGGGCTCTCTGCTCAGCGGGCAACCTGCTTCCTCCTCTCTCTCTGCCTCTCTGCCTACTTGTGATCTCTGTCAAATAAATAAATAAAATCTTTAAAAAAGAGAGAGACAGACAAAGAAAAAGAAAACCACTGGTGGCATCACAGTTCCAGATTCCAAGTTCTATTACAAATCTGTAATCATCAAGACAGTATGGTACCGGCACAAAAACAGACACATAGATCAGTGAATTTGAATGCACTGTAGAAATTGTTAACACTGATACAAATTCAAGATTATGACTAAAATCTCCATATGGTTTGTTCTATTGGTTTCTACAAGGATTATTTAATAAACTGATTTATATAAAACTGAACTCACTTTCAGTATTAAATCAGAATGTCTATGAGCCCTTGATCAGCATGAAGAAAATATAAACTTAAATTGTCCATTAGCCCTATGGCATAGTTTTAAGTTAATCAATAATCTGTTTGGACTCATAATTATTAACATTATTCTTATGTGAATCTTATTCACATTTGTACCTTTTTAGTTTTCCTCTAAATAATTGAGGCCAAATAATGTTATGCAATTAATAAAACAATGAAAAAGGTCATTCAAATAAATGGCTCTTTAAAATCACTTCTATATATATTTCATACATTAGGCATGTGAATTCTTAGAAAGTAGAAACTGAAGCTCCTCTTAAAGTAGATGAACACTTAAAAATTATTATTTTGCAAGCACGGTGTGAAGACTTTGCAATTTTTTACTGACAGTTTCTTTTAAAGAACTGAACAGATCCAGGTATACACATCAATAAGACAAAAATAGACGGTTGTTACACTGACTCCTCATTTATAGTGAAAAGGTAGTGTCTTGATAATCATAAAATAAAACTAAACAAAATTATAAAAATGATAGCATTATTTTAAAAGAGTGAAGGAGAAAGTATTGCTTGAAAAGATAAAGACTATCACAGAATTTTAAATGGAGTCTATGAAAATTATAAAGGAAAGATGTGCTGTTTAGGAAAATTATGTTTTAAAAAATCAGTTATCTTCCACTATCTGAACAAATTTTATATTGTTCTGTGTTGAATAACTGAGTGGTAAGGCAAATCTTTGACCTCTTACCATGCCTTATGTTTCTCATGTTTAGTGACAGTGAAGCAGAAATTCTAATTAAGCTAATCAAAAGGCAGTTTGGGATGATGAATTTTGTTTACAGAAAAACTAGTGAAGCTGCACTGGTCAGAAAATGAATCATTATCTAGCAGAAAAATTAGTCAATAGGACAAGTTTCTCTGTCAGTAATTGGCCCATCTTTCAATAATTAAAGTTTCTTCCTTCCATTTCAGCAGATTTTATACTTCTGCCATCTGTTTGAAGTAGACATAGTGTTGATGTCTAAACAGCTTGTGCACAGCATTTTTCATGGATAGATTTTCCTAACTCATAAAGTGTCTTTAGCAACAGCTAAATGGTTCACTGATGTTCAAACACTAGGCTTAGGAACAGTTCTCAGAAGAGAATGTGGTGGTGACTTGTGGCTCTCAAGATTGCCTTATTTAAATATTCCCATTTTCCTCCCTCTCACCACCTTGCAGACTGATGGTAGGACTGTACTCCTGTCTCATGTTTGGAAATAGCTTGGTGCCTCGTTTAGGCCAACGAGTCAGAAGTGTTTACTTGCTGAAGGCAGGACTTGGTGTTTACTTGCAACAGCAGGAGCTCTTTAGAGCCTTCCCCTTTAGTCTGATATTGAGGCCCAAATCCCAGTGCAAAGGCAGCTCCTCCATCATCCAAAGTCCCTGAGTGACTGCAACAAGCAAAGACCCATGATAGACACGGAACATAAACAAGAAATAAATCTTTGTTGTTTTATGCCTCTCAGACACTAGAGCTGTTTGCTCCTACAGCAATCCTCACTTCTAGCCCCCAGCACCCATGATTGCAAACCGGGTTTCTATCCCTCACAGTATAGTACTTTGTTTTGCACAGACACAGTAGCATATTGTTTTGATGGAGTGGTATTTTGTGTCAAGGGCTCCAATATCAGGAAATTTACTGTCCCCAAAGCACCTATATATCTTTTTTTTTTTTCACATTAGTTCAGCTTCTTGTTTCTTTGTACCAAGAAAAAGTTAAATTTTTGAATAATAGGCTTAGTGCAGTCTTGCTTGAAGTGTGGTCTATCATCGACAGCACCACGATTAGTGATTTTGCTTATTAAAATGTAAATTCCCGCAAACCTCATCCCAGAACTATGGAATTTGAATCACAAAAGAGTTGAGATTGTACAGAAAATCAGCATTTTAAACACGTCCTCCACCTGTTTCTAGTATATGTCAATGTTTGGGAATCACAGTATTATGGAATATTTTTATACAAAAAAATGATCACATTTTTTTAGAGCATTAAAGTATCAGCCAGTTTGTGTAATTTCTAGTATTAAGAGGATTGATGATTGACAAACTTATAAAACTGGGTCAATAAACTGTATTTTATATGCCAAACAGGCTTTTTTTCATAGTCCTGAAAGCTTGTAACAGTTTTGTCTGGTTTATTTTTTTGCCTAAAGACTAATTGTTAAATTGTTTGTGTCTTTCTGTACCCAAAGAATTCAAAATGGTGACAATGTCGAATTTGCATAGGAATGTAATCAGAACTGTTGTAGACTCATGATTCGGATTTTTTACCTATGGGCTGCCGCCAAGCTCTCAAGACAACCCCATCATTTTCATGGTATGAGATGTAATAAGTTGCTCCTCGTCCTTTCATCCTCAGAAGAGTTTAGGGACTATAGTACGATGTCATCAACCAAACTGATGTGGACCTACCATGGCGAAGACTGAAAAGCTGTTTTATTATAGAAATCAGATGTTTTCATCCTAATTACACTATACATTTGTAAGTAGAATCTACATTATTTACGCCTTTGATGTCATCATTTTTAAGTAGCATGGGACTGACGGGGGGGTTTTCTTAGCGGGGAACACACATGTTCGTTTCTGCGGTTTGGTTAGGACGTATGTTGTGTCCTGTCACCCTAAGATCGCATACATGGAAGTCACCCACAGCTAAGGGAGTCTACTTAGTGAATCTGAACAAACATCTTCATCAAGGATAAACATCCCTCCAACAAGCACCCGCGCGAGGCTGTCACCCTTCTCGCTTAACAGCACAACAGTTCACACTATTTGAAGAATCCTTTCGTAAGTCAGCGCACACATTGTTCACGACTCTATGAAACGTGTACTACGCCTACCTTCCATTTTACACACAGGGAAACTGAGGCTCAGAGACGTTAAGCAGATGTGTCAAGTGGCTCGTTTGCCCGGTCCGCTCAGGGCGCGCGTTTCTGAGAACAGACGAGAAGTGACGGAGCTGTGCTCAGGCGAGCGCTGGGGTCCGAACGGGCGGTGGAACGTGACGTCAAACACACAGAAGTCGCACCTTCCACGCAAGAAACTCGTGCAAATGTACCCCAGATGAAAGTAGGGAGAGCGAACGGCTTTCTGGCCATGTTTCACCGCAACACGGATCACACGGTACGAACTGTTTTCAGGACCTCCTGGTTTTCTGACGTGGAGCGGACCCACACAACTGCCGGCGCGGACCGACGCTCGGGCGTTAGACTCGCATCAGTGTGTCTTCCGCCTCCCGGC
>ML098547.1:0-12987 GCA_003697995.1 Taxidea taxus jeffersonii | reverse complement strand
CGGCGCCTCAGGGACGGCAGCGGCGCCTCAGGGACGGCAGCGGCGCCGACAGCAAGCGCCGCGCGCCTCGGACGGACGACGTCGGGCACGCGCGGGTCTCAGGCCAGGAGCGGGGCGGTGACGTGGACGCCCGGAAAGGGCGTTGCCGTAAGAGCGCGTCGGTGCGTGACGTCAGCAGCGAGGCTCTAGGACGCACGGCGTGGGAGTGCGGGGGTCGGCGCGAGGGGAGCGGCCGCGCGCCGGGAGGTGAGCCTCGGACGCGCGGCCCGACGGAGCACGTGGAAGGCAGAGCGAGGGCCGCGCGGGCAGGGCGCGCACTGTGCCAACGACGCCGTGCTCTGAGGGCCCTGCCTCAGGCCCGTGTTGGAAGCGGGGACAGAGTGCGGGGCGCAGAGCTGCAGCGCGGCGGGACAGGGCTGTGGAGGACCCCCGAAGAGCGGCGTTCCGGGCACCCGCTCGTGCCAACGTGGCTCTCCCCACGCTCCGGGGCGCGCTCGGTCTGGGAGCCGAGGGCGGTGAGAGTACACGCCTCGCCCGGAGGCCGCCAGACGGACGAGGGAAAGAGGAAGCTGGGGGGCGGGGCAGGGCGGGGGGGGGCGGGAGAGGAGCGGAGGGGAAGAGGAGACAGCAAAGGCAGGCGCGCGAGCGCAGGGGAGGGCGAAGGAGAGTGGCTGTGGCGTGGGCGGGAAGCTGAGCCGCACTGCGGGGGCGGGGCCATGCCGTGGGCGGGGCCATGCCGTGGGCGGGGCCATGCCGTGGGCGGGGCCATGCGGGTGGGCGGGGCCCCGAAGTGCAGGGACGCAGAGGACCGGTCCGCGCCATGGGAGGAACACAGGTGGGGAGACGTGGGCACTTGTCCGGCCGCCCGGGTGGCTCGGTTGGTTGGGCGACTGCCTTGAGCTCGGGACACGGTCGGGAGTCCCGGACCGAGTCCCCCATCGGGCTCCCAGCGCCGTGGGGAGTCTGCTTCTCCCTCTGGCCCTCTCCCCTCTCGTGCCCTCTCGCTCAGATAAATAAGTAACATCTTTTTTAAAAAACGAAGTTGAAAGTCGCCTTCCGTTTTCTCCATGAAGTCGAGTCCGGGCTGAAAGCGGAGACTGGGACATGCGAAGCTGGAGAGGCGAGGCAGAAGCTGAACTGCTAGTTTCTGAGAACACAAGTGAAGTCCGCTTGGGAAGCGCAGTGGTGCAGTGTGAGACCGGAGACCTGCGTCTACGCTGAGACTGGTCAGCGCAGGGGTGGCTTCCCCGTACCCGGGGACAGGCGCGGGCAGATGCAGAGCTGGGTTTGAATTTGTTGGTTTGGGCTCATGCATGCAATGGAAGGAAGGAAGCAATCGAGTTAATGATGGTGGAAGAAGATGAGCCAGGAGGCGTGAAGGCACAGGAAAAATGTGGGACAGTGAGAACACAGGAGACCTGACGATTCCACTGGGACAGGGCTAAGGAGATTCTGAACAAAGGTTACTGTATCATGTGTAAATGGTCAGAAAGCGGAATGACTGTGAAAAAGATGCTGGAGGTGCAGTAGTTACTAAAGATGGCAAGAACTTAGCATGTGGAGTGAGGGTCAGTGTCACAGGAGAGGGTGATATCAAAGAAAGAAAACCGAGGCGTAAAAAGGACTGTCTGGGTTTCACTTGCAGTATGTCCCGAGGCAGACAAAACTTCATATGGTGTTAGATGTCAAAATAGTGGTAATTTGGGGGAAGAAAGGACAGTGAGTGGGAGGGGCATGTGAGCAGTTTTCGGGGACCTGGTGTTCAGTGTCTTGATCCAGGTGCTAGTTGTGTTCACTTTGTGAAAGTTCATTAAGCTGTTACTTTATGATTTAGGCATTTCCGTACTTATTATAATTTAATACAGAATTAAAAAAATAAACAACAGAAAATGAACAAAAATTGTAATTGTTTCATCAGAGATGCAGGTTACTTTCAATAGAAGCTGTTGTGTTCTTTCCAATGTTGTTGGATAAAGTGCTAATATAAATTTAAAAAGCACTTACTCAGGTGGGGGAGGAGTCAAGGTGGTGGAGAAGTAGCAGGCTGAGATGACATCAGGTAGCAGGAGATCAACTAAATAGCTTATCAAACCATTCCGAACACCTAAAATTGAACAGGAGATCGAAGAGAAGAGTAGCAATTCTACAATCAGAAAATTGACCACTTTCTGAAAGGTAGGACCTGCAGAGAAGTGAATCCAAAGCAATGGGAAGATAGACCATGGGTGGGGGGGCCCAGCTCCCAGCAAGTGGCAGAGCAACGAAATACAAAATCAGAACTTTTAGAAGTCTGCTCCACGGAGGGACATCGCTCCAGCGGCTAAGGCGAGGTGAAGCCCATGCAGGGACAGCATGGTCTCAGGTCCGTGGGGTTACAGAAGGATCGGGAGTGTCTGAGTGATGCAGACCTTGCAGTTATTAGAGCAGGGAAGCAGGCAACAAATAAGGAGCCCAAGAGTGAGCTCTCAGCTCCGGGATACCTTAAATTATGATCCGTGGCACAGACCACTGATTGTTGAGCAGGGACCCCAAAAGTGGCAGATCCGGGGACACCCCCCGGAAGAGCGCAGAGATCTGTTGGGCTTGGGGACTGCAGGCGGGGCTGTGTGCCAGAGACAGAGACACTTGGTCACAGGCTGGGTGAGCTCAGAGTGCGGCTGGAGGCCAGGGAGATGGGAGTGATTGAGTGATTTTCTCCAAGGGCACACTGAGGCATAGGGCCCCAGGATCTCAGCTACTTTCAGGCGGAGATTGAGAAGCCACCATTTTCATCTCCGCCCCCAGAGCTCTACAGAAAGCGTTCAGGAAACAAAAGCTCTCAAAATTGAACCTGAGTGAATTACTTAGCCTGGCCCCTGGTAAGGGCAGGGCAATTCCTCCTCAGGCAAAGACACTTGGGAATTACTAAAACAGATCCCTCCCCAAGAAGATGAGCAAGTAATCCAGCTAAGACCAAGTTCACTTACCAAGGAGAACAGCGGAACAGCGGAATTCCAGAAGAGAAAGCAAAGCATGAAATTAATCCATGGCTTTCTCCCCATGATTCTTTAGTCTTGCAAAGTTAATTGATTTTTTTTCTGCTAAAATTTTTTTTAACATTTACTCTTTCCTCTTTTTGTGTTTTTTAACTAGTTTATCTAAACAATACCTTTCACATAAAAAATCTCTTTTGAACCTTGATTATTATAGTCATATTTTACCCTTCATTGTATCTAACTTTATATTTTGTGTACACATATGGGGTTTTTTTCTAAAAAAATTTGGGATACAACTTCTAATAGATCAACATATACCCTAAATCTAGCACAGTGCTTTGTTGTAGTCTCCAGCCTGAGCAAATTCCCTCCACTCTCTTTTTCTTTATTCTCCCAACCAACTTATCAACTCCTTCTTTAGAATTTAAAAAAAAAAAAATGTTCATTTTTACAATTATATTCCATCCCTTTATCGTGTTTACCCTTATTTTGTGTGTGTGTGGGTGTGTTTGTATACATTTTTTTCCTTTATTCTTTAAAATTTTGGGAGGTTGTTTCTTCTAAGAGACCAGAATACTCCCAAAATTAAGTGGGTGACTCTGTTCTATCCACCAGTCTAATAAATATATATATATATATATACACATATATATTTAAAGATTTTATTTATTTGACAGAGAGAATAGGCAGAGAGGCAGTCAGAGAGAGAGGAGGAAACAGGCTCCCTATTGAGCAGAGAGCCCAATGCCGGGCTCGATCCCAGGACCCTGGGATCATGATCTGAGCCGAAGGCAGAGACTTTAACCCACTGAGCCACCTAGGCGCCCCAAATATATATATTTTTAATATTTTTCTTTACTTTTTCTTTTTTTAATGTTTTTGTCTTTTTCTGAACTTCTTTTTGCCCTCTTTCATCCCCCCATAATTTGGGGTCTCTTCTGATTTGGTTAAAGTACATTTTTCTGGTTCTCTGCCACCCTTTTAGTATTTTATTCGCTCCTTCATATATTCTTATCGGGATAAAATGACAAGGCAGAAAAATTCACCACAAAAAAAAAAAAAGAACATGTGGCAGTACTGAAGGCTAGGGACCTATTCAATACAGACATTGATAATATGTCAGACCTAGAGTTCAGAATGATGATTCTCAAGGTGGTAGTCTGGCTCAAAAAAGGCATGGAAGATATTAGATAAACCCTGTCTGGAAAATAAAAGCCCTTTCTGGAGAAATAAAAGAACTAAAATCTAACCAAGTTGAAGTAAAATAAGCTATTAATGAGGTGCAATAAAAAATGGAGGCTCTTACTGCTAGGATAAATGAGGCAGAAGAGAGAATTAGTGATATAGAACAATAAATGACAGAGAATAAAGAAGCTGAGCAAAAGAGAGACAAAAAGCTACTGGTCATGGGAGGAGAATTTGAGAGATAAGTGATACTATAAGATGAAACAACATTAGAATAATTGGGATTCAGGAAGAAGAAAGACAGAGGGGAGCAGAAGGTAAATTGGAGAGAATTATTGTAGAGAATTTCCCTAATATGGCAAAGGGAACAAGCATCAAAATCCAGAAGGTGTAGAGGACCTGCCTCAAAATCATTAAGAATAGGTCCACACCCATTATCTAATAGTAAAATTTACAAGTCTTAGTGACAAAGAGAAAATCCTCAAAGCAGCCCGGGACAAGAAGTGTGTAACATACAAAATATTAGATTAACAGCAGACTTATCCACAGAGACCTGACAGGCCAGAAAGAACTGGCATGATATATTCAGAGCATTAAAGGAGCAAAAGATACAGCCAAGAATACTATATCCAGCTAGGCTATCATTGAAAATAGGAGAGATAAAAATCTTCCAGGACAAACAAAACTAAAGGAATTTGTAAACACCAAACCAGCTCTACAGAAATAATGAAAGGGGTCCTCTAAGCAAAGAGAGAGCCTAAAAGTAGTAGATCAGAAAGGAACAGAGACAATATACATTAATAGCTTACAGGCAATACAATAACACTAAATTTATATCTCTCAATAGTTACCCTAAGTGTAAATGGGCTAAATGCCCCAGTCAAAAGACACAGGGTATCAGAATGGATTAACAACAACAACAAACCCATCAATATGCTGTCTACAAAAAACTCATTTTAGACCCAAAGACAACTCCAGATTTAAAGTGAGGGGGTGGAAAACAACTTGCCATGCTATTGGACATCAAAAGAAAGCTGGGGTGGCAATTCTTAGATCAATTAGATTTTAAGCCAAAGACTATAAGAGATGCAGAAGGACACTATATCATACTCAAAGGGTCTGTCCAATAAGAAGATCTAACAATTTTAAATATCTATGCCCCTAACATAGGAGCAGCCAACTATATAAACCAATTAATAACAAAATCAAAGAAACATATCGACAATAATACAATAATACTAGGGGACTTTAACACCCCCCTCACTGAAATGGACAGATCAAGCAAAAGATCAAGGAAATAAAGGCCCTAAATGACACACTGGACCAGATGGACATCACAGATATATTCAGAACATTCCATCCCAAAGCAACAGAATACACATTCTTCTCTATACATGGAACATTCTCAAGAAGGATCACATGCTGGGTCATAAATCAGGTCTCAACCAGTATCAAAAGGTTGGGATCATTCCCTGCATATTTTCAGACCACAATGCTCTGAAGCTAGAACTCAATCACAAGAGGAAATTTGGAAAGAATCCAAATACATGGAGACTAAAGAGCATCCTTCTAAAGAATGAATAGGTCAACCAGGAAATTAAAGAAGAATTGAAAAAAAATCATGGAAACAAATGATAATGAAAACACAACAGTTCAAAACAGCCACAGCAGTCCTGAGAGGAAAATATATAATGATAGAGGCCTTTCTCAAGAAGCAAGAAAGGTCTCAAATACAGAACCTAACCCTACACCTAAAGGAGCTGGAGAAAGAACAGTAAAGAAAGCCTAAACCCAGCAGGAGAAGAGAAATTATAAAGATCAGATCAGAGCAGAAATCAATGAAATAGAAACCAAAAGAAAAAAAAGAAAACCACACACACACACAATAGAACAAATCAACAAAAGTAGGAGCTGATTCTTTGAAAGAATTAATGATATTGATAAACCCCTGGCCAGACTTATCAAAAAGAAAAGAGAAAGGACCCAAATAAATAAAATCATGAATGAAAGAGGAGAGCTCACAACCAACACCAAAGAAAACAATTATAAGATCATGAGCAACTATATGCCAGCAAATTTAACAATCTGGATGAAATGGATGCATTCCTAGAGACATATAAACTACCAAAACTGAACCAGGAAGAAATAGAAAACCTGAACAGACCCATAACCAGTAAGGAGATTGAAATAGTCATCAAAAATCTTCCAACAAACAAGAGCCCAGGGCCAGACGCCTTCCCAGGGGAATTCTACCAAACATTTAATGAATTAATACTTATTCTTGCTTATCAATATTCTTGTTCATCATGTCCTTGATGAACACAGATGCGAAAATTCTAGTGAAAATACTAGCCAATAGGATCCAACAGTACATTAGAGGATTATTCACCACAACCAAGTGGGATTTATTCTAGTACTGCAAGGTTAGTTCAACCTCTGCAAATTAATCAATGTGATACAATACAATAATAAAAGAAAGAACAAGAACCATATGATACTCTCAATAGATGCTGAAAAAGCATTTGACAAAGTACAGCATCCCTTCCTGTTCAAAACTCTTCAAAGTGTAGGGATAGAGGGCACATAACTCAATAGCATCAAAGCCATCTATGAAAACCCACCGCAAATATTCTCAATGGAGAAAAACTGAGAGCTTTTCCGCTAAGGTCAGGAACATGGCAGGGATGTCCATTATCCCCACTGCTCCTCAGCAATCAGACAATAGAAATTAAAGGCATCCAAATAGACAAAGAAGAAGTCAAACTATCACTCTTTGCAGATGATATGATACTATATGTGGAAAACCCAAAATACTCTACTCCAAATCTACTAGAACTGGTACAGGAATTCAGGAAAGTGTCAGGATATAAAATCAATGCACAGAAATCAATTGCATTTCTCTTCACCAATAACAAGACAGAAGAAAGAGAAATTAAGGAGTCGACCCCATTTACAATTGCACCCAAATCCATAAGATACCTAGCTAGGAATAAACCTAACCGAAGAGGCAAAGAATCTGTATTCAGAAAACTATACTCATGAAAGAAATTGAGGAAGACACAAAGAAATGGAAAAAAGTTCCATGCTCATGGATTGGAAGAACAAATATTGTGAAAATGTCTATGCTACCTAAAGCAATGTACAGTTTTAATGCAATCCCTATCAAAATACCATCCACTTCTTTCAAAGAAATGGAACAAATAATCCTAAAATTTATATGGAACCAGAAAAGACCTCGAATAGCCAGAGGAATATTGAAAAGGAAAGTGAAAGTTGGTGGCATCACAAAACCAGACTTCAAGCTCTATTACAAAGCTGTTATTAAGAGAGTATGTTACTGGCACAAAAACAGACACATAAATCAATGAAACAGAATAGAGAGCCCAGAAATAGACCCTCAATTCTATGGTCAACTAATCTTCGACAAAGCAGGAAAGAATATCCAGTGGAAAAAAGACAGTCTTTTCAACAAATGGTGTTGGGAAAATTGGACAGCCACATACAGAAGAATGAAACTAGGCCATTTCCATACACCACACATGAAAATAGACTCAAAATGGATGAAGGACCTCAATGTGAGAAAGGAATCCATCAGAATCCTTGAGGAGAACACAGGCAGCAACCTCTTCAACCTCAGCTGCAGCAACTTCTTCCTAGAAACATTGCCAAAGGCAAGGGAAGCAAGGGCAAAAATGAACTACTGGGACTTCATTAAGATCAAAAGCTTTTGCACAGTAAAGGAAACAGTAAGCAAAACAAAAAGACAACTGACAGAAGGGGAGAAGATATTTGCAAATGACATATCAGATAAAGGGCTAGTATCCAAAATCTAGAAAGAGCGTGTTAAACTCAACACCCAAAGAACAAATAATCCATTCAGGAAATGGGCAGAGGACATAAACAGACATTTCTGCAAAGAAGACATCCCGATCGCCAACACACACATGAAAAAGTGCTCCACATCACTTACCATCAGGGAAATACAAATCAAAACCATGATGAGATATCACCTCACACCAGTCAAATGGCTAAAATTAACAAGTCAGGAAATGACAGATGCTGGCGAGGATGCAGAGAAAGGGGAACCCTCCTACACTGTTGGGAATGCAAGCTGGTGCAGCCACTCTGGAAAACAGCATGGACGTTCTTCAAAAAGTTGAAAATAGAGCCACCCTACAACCCAGCAATCACACTACTGGGTATTTACCCTAAAGATACAAATGT
The DNA here is from genome assembly GCA_003697995.1 of Taxidea taxus jeffersonii. Taxonomy (NCBI): domain Eukaryota; kingdom Metazoa; phylum Chordata; class Mammalia; order Carnivora; family Mustelidae; genus Taxidea; species Taxidea taxus. The sequence continues at coordinate 4,603 of ML098547.1, read as the reverse complement.
AGTGATCTGAAGGGGCACATGCACCCAAATGTTTATAACAGCAATGTCCACAACAGCCAAACTATGGAAAGAACCTAGATGTCCATCAACAGATGAATGGATAAAGAAAACTGGTGTATATATATACAATAGAATACTATGCAGCCATCAAAAGAAATGAAATCTTGCCAGTTGCAATGTCGTGGTTGAAACTAGAGGGTATTATGCTTAGCGAAATAAGTCAAGCAGAGAAAGTCAATTATCATATGATCACCCTGATATGAGGAAGTTGAGAGGCAACATGGGGGGGTTAGGGGGTATGAAAACAATAAATGAAACGAGACGGAATTGGGAAGGAGACAAACCATAAGAAACTCTTAATCTCATAAAAAAAACTGAGGGTTGCCAGGGGGAGGGGGTAGGGAGAGGGTGGTGGGGTTATGGACATTGGGGAACATATGTGCTATGAAATGTGTAAACCTGGTGATTCACAGACCTTTACTCCTGGGGCTAATAATGCATTATATTTTAATAAAAAATAAAAAAATTAATAAAAATTTTAAAAGACAGTTATTCGAAAATTAAATTAGCTAAAAATGATTTTTTAAAGATTTTTTATTATTTATTTATTTGACACAGACAGAGACAGTGAGAGATGGAACACAACAGGGGGAGTGGGGGAGGGAGAAGCAGGCTTCCTGTAGATCAGGGAGTGCAATGCAGGGTTTAATCCAAGCACCCTGGGATCATGACCTGAGCCAGAGGCAGATGCTTAACTGACTGAGCCACCCAGGTGCCGTGCTAAAAATGTTTAAGATGAATACAAGTAATGAAATATTAGGTACTTAAAAAAACTTCAGGGAGGAACATTTTTATAAAAGAAGATTAAACTATATAAATTATATTTGGTCTGTAGGTTTAAGCAGTAGGCTAAAGTTCTTAAGGAAAATGTGGAGGAACTGAAAATGATATGTGAAAACTCAGAGAATTATCACATACCTTGAAATAAGAACCTATGAGGAAAAAACACCTATATTGATTATGCCATATACAGTATTTGGGAAGTAAATTCTGAATACATTAAAAAGACATGATAGAAAGATATAACAATAATGATAATTCTGTTCTTCTGATGGGAATATCATTCTGATGCAATAGGATTCTTACTAAAAATAATTTCGGTGTCATATGTATAAAGATATAAGAGGTATCATATCCTGGAAGAATCAACTAAGAGAAATGAGTATTCTGGAAGTTCAAGGGTGATTTCATATCACTGTAATCTTGAGATGCAACCACATGCCATAATCTGCAGTTGAAATATTTTCTGTGGTCAGTAATTCTTCTAGATCTTGACCCAGAGTCCACATCTGAACAAGGCTGGAATGAATCTATATATTACATCCTTTTTCTTGCCAGTTCTGCAAGAGATATTGAAAACATATGTAATATTTCTGAGATGTGTTACTCTAAGGACATTCCTGGATACCTAATAAAATCATATTATGTGTGTGTTCACAGACAATATTATTTAGAAGTTGTCTTTTGTTAATAAATGAGCATATCATGATACTGAACCTGTATAAAATATCAGAGAAATAGAAAGTATGCTTCTGTTTATTTTAGAGAATGTGCATGTGTGCGCGCACACACACACACGGAAAAAATAAAAGGCAAATGATAATAGATATAAATGTATAAACACTGATATTTTCAGAATAAGAAAGTCTGTGTATAAGAAGGAAGTATTATTGGAGTATAGGCTTCTTAAAATATAAACAAAATTTGGAAGAGGAATTTTTAGGCAGAGGAGTATATTCTTTGTTCAATGATTCATGGGAAGGAATAGTAAGATTTCAGTATTAGGTGATAAGGAAATCAATTGAAAGGGGCATTTAAAATAAGATAAATAGTAAATGGAGAGCAAGTTAAAAATGCACATTATATGCTATAATAAATGAAAACCAGGGCTTTTACTCAATGGGCAACTCTCCCAAAGGAAAACTAATTATAGTTAAGACTAAAAGAATGAGACCTAAAAAAGTAGACAACTTTAAATATGAATATCCACTGAAATTTTCTCTAATTAAATATTATAAACATACTTTTAAAAATTAAATTATATTAAAAGTAATAAGTATGTACATTGTATCCCTTGTGCTTATTTATCTTATAACTAGAAGTTTGTACCTTTTGACCACAACTTGATGAATATAGTTAACATTGCTGTGTGGTATATATAAAAGTTGTTAAGAGAGTAGATCTTAAGAGTTCTCATCACAAGGACAGCAAGTTTTTTTTTTTCTTTTTTTGTTGTATATATGAAATCATGGATGTTACCTAAACTTACTGTGATAATAATTTCACAATAAATATAAGTCAAATCATTATGCTGTGTACCTTAAATTTATACACTTATATTTTGAAAGTTAAGTAATATGTGAATATTGATTAAATTATATACAAAATGGGTTTATATTTAGAGTGATCACTAATATATAGTTTATTAAAATATGTTATATAATCCTAACTCTGTTTTTGTGCTTGTTACTCTCTGTTGTACTAATAATTGGAAAATACTCTAAATAATTTTTGACTATGCAATTTTTTCTATGTTGATGCTAAGAAAAATATTAACTTATTTTATAGTTTCAAGTAAATGTGTTTATTGAAGTTGTAGGGAAATGTTAGAGACATGTCCAGTCTGCATTAAAACTACAGTATTACTTAAAATGATCCTATAGCATGTCCAACAGACACCCAGATAGGTACAAGGTCTTCTGCAGTATGAATGCCCCCATTTTTTTTTAAAGATTTTATTTATTTGTCAGAGAGAGAGAGATCGAGCGAGCACAGGCAGACAGAGTGGCAGGCAGAGGCAGAGGGAGAAGCAGGCTTCCTGCCAAGCAAGGAGCCTGATGTGGGACTGGATCCCAAGACGCTGGAATCATGACATGAGCCGAAGGCAGCCGCTTAACCAACTGAGCCACCCAGACGTCCCTAAATGCTCCCATTTTTATTATGTCTCCTGTTGCCCATAAGTTTTAAGGCTATTTGAATAATGTCATCTAATCTCAGCTACTTCAACTGATTAAATAAATGTCAAATTTCAGTTTAAATTAAGATCCATCTTCCATGAGGATAAAGTCTTCTAAATAATTCCAGGAGTAAAAGTATCAAAATATTTATCATACAGAATTATTGTAGATGTGGTTTAAAATAAAATGCCGGGATGCCTGGACAGCTCAGTGGGTTAAGCCTCTGCCTTTGGCTCAGGTCATGATCCCAGCGTCCTGGGATCGAACCCCACGTCAGACTCTCACTCTCTGCCTGCTGCTCTGTGATCTCTATCCATCAAATAAATAAATAAAATCTTTAAAAATAAATAAATAAATAAATGCTAATGAAATATAGCTTTCTTTTTCTACCATCATTGTCTGGGAATGAAAATTGAAAGCAAACAATTTTTTTAAATTAAAATTGATAGCGATTTCGTTATTGTAACTCACTAGGGAGCAAGTTAAAATCTGGAGATAAATATCAAAACGTAATCAATTTCTTGGCTTTATATCTACTAAATATGTCACACTTGCATTGTTTTCTTCATTCCAAAATCATTTCTAAATTTTTAGACAACTAGTCATATTAATAAAAAGTAAATATATTGTTATAACAATTATATTCAAATCATAAGAAACATAAATATGACTCAATTTACTTAATTTTTCATATTTACTTTAAACTATAAAAACATATTCTGTGAAGTCTGATTCTCTGACATTATCTCTCATACCTGTAGAGCTCAACATTTTATTGATTTTTCACCCGGTGGGGAATGGTAGTGTTTTTTTGTTTTTTTTTTCTGTCGCCAGCCCAGTGTGTAAGGGTTAAGCCTGGTAGTGAACAAGGTGATTGCACTACTTCCGCAAGCCACCTCTTTAATGTTTTTCTTGTTTTTTCAGTATACATTTAATGGCATCAATTTGGTGCCAGAAATTGCAAAAATACCTTACATATCGAAATAGAGATAGAAAATGAACAAGTGAACAAGTGCATGAGATAATTTCACACTGATGACTGCTGTTAAGATAGTTACCTCTGTCTTTGATAAATCCATGGGCTTCAGGTTGAATGGTCTGTTGAATTATATCAGATGAGATGGTGGTAAACATGTGGTTTAAAACGTGTATATAGGAAAGGGAGTGCATAAGTGAAGAACAAGAGAGTAGGAGCGTTTCAGGAGAGACAACAGATACAAAGGCCCCGAAGCAGGAAAGAACTTTGGGGATATAATATTCAAATGGCTTTGAGTCTGGTCCTTAGGAAAACCTTTAGAGCTGTATAAATTTTGTACTGTAGGGGAGTGATTTCCTTCTTGAGCATACCATTCGCTGAAATAGTGAACTTGCTGGGGCAGTGATAGACAAGCAATAGTTAAACCAGTTCTTTGTTGATATCTTTCCCCTTTTCAGTATTTCACTCCCATGTGTGCCTGTCTTTTTCTATTCCCCTTAGTTACTGTACTCTCCCTCTTCCCGATGGAACATTTGAAATGTGCACCAGAAATCAAAGAGCCTTGTTGGTCAGCCTCTCTGTATATAGTGTATTCGATGAGAAACCGTGA
>RCUC01114584.1:0-16256 GCA_003697995.1 Taxidea taxus jeffersonii | reverse complement strand
GCCTGGGTGGCTCAGTTGGTTAAGCGGCTGCCTTCGGCTCAGGTCATGATCCCAGCATCCTGGGATCGAGTCCCACATCAGGCTCCTTGCTCAGCGGGGAGCCTGCTTCTCCCTCTGCCTCTACCTGCCACTCTGTCTGCCTGTGCTCGCTCCTGCTCTCTCTCTGACAACTAAATAAATAAAATCTTAAAAAAGAAAAAAAAACAAACAAACAATTCATTTGAAGAGAGAATTACTTTCTCCCTCTCTTCCACACCCTCTCCTTCCCCAATATACTTTTTTTCAACTGCTTTTGATTATTTGATAAAAAGATCTTAAATCCTTACTGGATATCAGTTTCTAGGAATGTTTTCCTGGACACTTTTTCACCTCAGCTTCAATCTCTAACCTGAGCAAACAGCAAAAATTTAATCTATAATGGAAAATAAATATTCAAATAATGACAATTAAACCATTAAGAAAAATGTTTAGAGCCAAAAAAAGACACATTCAGATTGATTAAGCCCACCTAGTACCAGATAGAATAACTGAGGAGAAAAAAACAAAAACAAAAACATGTCAAAATATTCTGGTAAAATTTCATAATTAAAAGTATAAAATTTTTATTAAATAATTAACTACCTTACCAGATATCCATTAACAACATGCAAACTTATAAGTAAAATCAATTTTGTTACTAGAATTCTATACTAGGGAAACTATCAAATATACATGGGCGCATATTCAAGTATGCAAAATAATCCTAAAATTCCCTGTAACAATAAATTGCTCAAAGAGCTGTTTCAGAATAAAGAACAAGGAATCCAAGATTAGGCATGACGTGAGACACAAGAATCAGTGGCAATAGGACACTGAATAAATGTACAAAGTTTCATTTATTTGAAATTTTTTATCTGGTCCACAGATTCTGAAGAAAAAAATTAATAACCCTAGAATTCATTTCCATATATATATATATATACACATGTGTATATATATATGTGTGTGTGTGTATGTGTGTGTATATATACATACATATATATATATATATATATATATCAAATCGTTCCCTTACAGTGAATAACATTTAAATAATCATAACATTATAAATGATGTGTTGGGGTTTCCTATTTTTAGAATCTACCTATTGACAAAGGGCAGGGAAAGAGTAGAAAGAAAAAGAAATAGGGTTATTTCTTTATGTTTCAGAACAGGAGTCAATAAAGACTATCTAAATTTGATAAATCAAGAAAAAGATTTATGAAAGGTCAACTACTACAAAAACCCTAGAACTAAAAACATAATTATCAAAACCATGTAGTGAGTTTAAGATACAATATGAAGAGACCAAATTTTTCATACTTAATGATGAGGAGTCAATAGATATGATCAAAGTTGATCAATCTAGGAGTAGGTATAATATCAAATTGATGATAATTCACTAAAAGAATCAAATTCAGAAATTCTTAGTAATTTCCTCTGGGACCTGGAGAAGAGGAATTACAAGTGGGAGAGTGGTGAGTGAGATCATTTTAATTTACATACTTTTATGCCATTTGATATTTCTTTAATATACTTAATTCCATAGTATTTTTAAATTTTTAAATGAATACCTGTGATAGAAGAGTAAGTCTAAAATGATACAAATAATATTAATTGCTTATATTGGTAAATTACTTAGTTATAAAAATATATTCACATGAACTGCCTTATGCCTAACAATTATTAAGAAAGTAAAACTCTGATCACAAGTTTCAGCCTGTGGGGGTTTTCCCCACACCACAAGCAACTGTCTAACACCCACTGGTTGTGCTAAAATTCAACCGAATTCTGACACTATCTACACAGTGGTAATGTCAGATCCCTCAGGCTAAGGGCTCAGTCCTACAAGACAGCCTCTCCCTAACCTGACTTCAACAGCCCATTACAAACCCAAGGTATCACTTCTGCTTCTGTCCAACCAACTAGAGAACTAGAGGTTCCAACCCTCCTTGGGTTCAATTAATTTAGAAAAGTGCTTCAGAAATTGGGAAACCAGCTTATTTACCAGATTGCCAGTTTACTACAAATAATATCAAAAGATATGAATCAACAGCCAGATAAAGAGATAACATAGGGCGAGGTCCAGAACAAGGGAGGTTCTGTCCTCACCTGACATTTGGGGACCAGCATGCTAGCACCAGCTTGCCACCTTGTGTGTGGTGCACCAATCTGGAAGCTCTCTGAACTCCTTCCTTTTAGGTTCTTTATGAAGGCTTCATTACATAGCACGGCTTAAATCATTGACTTATAGTAACTGATTCAATATCCAGTCCCTCTTCCCTTCCCAGAAATTAGGAAATGGGACTGAAAGATCCAACCTCTGTTCCCTTAGTTCCCTTGGCAACCAGCTCCCACCCTTAGGTGCTCTCCTAGTTGGTACTTAACATAAGAAAGGACATCTTTATTACTCTCATCACAGGAAATTCCTAGAGTTTTAGGACATCTGAGCCAGAAAGAGGAACAAAGACAAATCCCAACAGTAACTGTATCTATATATCTATATATCTGTGTATCTATATATGTGTGTATACATATATTTACTATAAATCACAATATCATAGAAAGATTCTATTATTCTTGTAAAGAACTAAAGAAGAAAAAAAGATTAGAAATGCCAGTGAAAACATGGAGAAATTCTAATACTCGCACCCTCTTGGTAGGCATGTAAAACAATTCAGCTGCTATAAAAATAGAATTACCATATGATCCAGCAACCCCACTTCTGGGTATATGTCCAAAAGCTGAAATCAGGATCTCAAAGAGATATCTGCTCACTCATATTCACTGCAACTTTATTCACAACAGTCAAGGCATGGAACTAACCCAAGTATCCATCAACAGATGAATGAACAAAAACGTAATATATATGTACGATGGAATATTACTCTCAAAAGAGAAGGAGAACCTGCTATATACAAGAACATGGATGAATCTGCTAAGTGAATCTTGTAAGGACAGTATGCTAGGTGAAATGAGTCAGATACAAAAGAACACATATTGCATGATTCCACTTATATGAGGTATCTAAACTAGTCAAATTCATAGAAACAGAGAGCAGAATGGTGGTTACCAGGGGCTGAGAGAAAAGGGAAGCAGGGAGTTTGTTGCTGTTCAAAGGATATAAAGTTTCAGATATGCAAGATGAATAAATCCTAGAGATCTGTTCAACACTGTGCCTACAGTAAACATTACTATATTGTATACTTAAAAATTAATTGAGGGTAAAACTCATCTTGTGTTCTTAAAACAGTTTAAGAAAAAAGATATATGGAAACAAACAAAAAAGTTTAGAGGGAAAAAAACTGACTTGCCATAAGTCACACAGCTAATTAAATAACAATGCTGAGGCACAAACTCAGGTCTCCTATTGTCAAGTTTTGTTGTCATTTGCGATAAAAAACAAAATAAACAAACAAAAAATCTAAGCACCATTTATATGAGTTGTTTCATTGTGTTTGTTGTTGTTTCTTTCCCAAATTCACAACATAATTTGTAATAACTTCATCTTAACAGATTCTCTCAGAACCAGATTTGGAGACAAGATTCAAGCAGTAGTTTCTTAGGGAGAAGATTACAAAAAACAGGAAATTTGAGTAGCAATGCTGAGAAAGGGGAAAGGAGCAAAAAAAATAGAAGTTCTGTTATTAAGCAAGTTACCACTGCAGAAAACTATAGTGGATTCTTTGGGGGACCCAAGTAAGAGCACAAAATATACACCTCAGAGTCACTCCACCAACTGGTAAAGAAGCATGAATATTTATCTACTAAATACTATTGATGAGGGTAGATTAGGTTGGGGATGTTTGTTACTTGGCATTTCCTGCCAGCCCAGCAAACAGGACAAGCTTCAGTGGTTGCAAATGGGAATTGGGCCTAATATACACATGTGTTGGTGCAAAGGACATATGGGTAGGAATTTGCTGCAAACTCCCAACTAAAATATATCATTCCTTGTGAGTGGAATGCAGATCTTTATTTCTACTACCTAGCATGGGGCTAAGATTAAGTAAATATGTTATAATTCATTGGATTAGAAAACCCAAGCATTCTGAACTCATCACTGGTTTAGCAGTTTTATTTTACCAAAGGTAAAAAGAGTTTTGTTTTTATTCTGTCACCAAATGCAAAGATTTTCCTTATGACATTGATTCCCAGATGCTGTTTTACAACCAGTACTGGTCTAGAAATAAGTTTTTACCAATCTGTGGTAAAATAAGAAAAAAAAATTAATACTTTCACAATTTTGTGACATTTACAAAAGTGGATTAAAGAATGTAATCAGAAATTAACTCTGTCCAGTATTTTTGGTATTAAGATATCCCTTTTCTTATGAAATTACACTGAGAGTAAATGATACTCTTTCAATGTCTATATGTTCTTTTTTATTCTCCCTGTAGATCTCTGGGAAAAATTTTTTGAAGTGTGATCGTACATTGTGTAAATCAATTTTTAACTGAAATCATACTACTTTATAATATAAAGTAGTAGTAGTAGGCTATTCTTAATAAGATTTTGTAAACTCATTATTACCTTATGAGTTATTTTCCAAACCTAAAACAGCTTTAAAATCACTGGTGTGATCTCATAAGTTAAATAAGGTTATTAGCATCTTTAAAAATAATATAAAATTTGTTTACTCATAAACAAAAATGTGAACATCTGTTTAGCTATTTTAAGATTATATATATGGGTAAAAATTATTGCTGTGTTTATCTTGTAATTATTATTACTTCTACAGTATATAAATAAAGTGTTTCATTTTAAATATGAACATATGGATTTACTGAGCAGTTGATTTACAAAGTAAAATATACATTCCTTTGAGGAAAATAATCAGAGTCACACAGACTTCTTTAAAACCCTGGTGTAGGAACACCTGGGTGGCTCAGTCAGTTAAGTGTCCAATTCTTTATTTCAGCTCAGGTCTTGATCTCAGAATTGTGAGTTCAACCCTATGCTGGGCTCCATGCTGGGCATGAAGCATACTTAAAAAACAGAAAACAAAAACCCTTGGATATGTATAAGGTTGAAATAGTCGTATTTTCTAAGTATAAGAAGATATTCAACAATCATGAATATTTTTCTGAGATCACATCCTCCCTGACTTTTTAAAACAATGACTCTTTATAGCTAAAAATGTAGTTTTGTCCATTTTATTGATCTTCCTGTATGTAAAGTTGAAGTCCTATCTAGTTCCTTTTTATGAATGGAATGTTGAGTAATACCCAAATAATTTGGTTGAAAGATTTGGAAAAATGATTATTGACAATCCATGATATTTGGGATATCAGACAGGGCTCTCCATAAGTAACTGATGGAGTCAGGGCCACCTGGAGACATAGGTAGATCATACTGTGAGACTTTAGCTAAATACATGGAGGCAAAAACAGGTTAAAATGAGCACATATATACAAACTTTAAAGGACTGAAAAGTCACTGCAGGGCAATTTATACCTTGGGAATAGGTCTCAAAATCTCTTCCAACTTTGTGTTTTTAAAGGGACATACTCAAAACCTCCCTTCTATTCATGGGTATTATTCTTGATTCAGTATTCAGCATAAATCCCAGGTTTTCTTGCCTTCCAGCAGCTCTGTTTTTGAACTGACAGGATATTCCTTTATTTGATTTCTTCTTGTCTCTATAAATTAACTCATCCGTGCAGCAGTGAGCAAAGACTCTTTATCAGGGCAGAGTACTAAGAGCATATCCTCATGTGGCATCACCTGTATTTCTCAGACATATGGCACTCCTTTTTCCTCAGAGCTAGATTCCTATGCACCCAATGGAGTAAGTCAGAGGCTAAGAAAAAGGCCACTAAACCTTCTCTCTAAGCCACTTCCACATAATAATGTAAGCTTGTAAATCCGTGTATGGCCTTGTTTGTGTGTGGGAGTGTAGAGATCATAATTTCTATTAATCCCATACTAATTGGCAAAGTCATCTAAAAGGTTTCATTATCTTCCTAATATATAACTTAGCACCAAAGATTAAGAATTTAGAGCCCATTTAGTTTTGAAATAATGGATTTTTAAACCCACAAAAGGTACTTGAATAAATAGATATTTCCTATGAATATTCCAATAAGAAATTATGCTAATAGCAACTGCTAAAGCTAAAAATGGTTGAGAAGGAGACTAATTACTTATAATATGCCATGAGCAACATGGGACAAAAATAGATGATTCTTCAATCCTTAATGCTCAAATATTTTATTGATATATTCTTGATGAGAAAGGAAACAAAGATTAACCTAAGAGTTTAGAAAAATATTTCAAGAAGCAAAAAATTTTTTCATCTGGGCATAAATGTTATTGTTTTTCCTTAAAGAGTTTTATACAGCCTATGAGATTCTTTCATGAAAAATAATAACTTGGTTTTAAGCCACTAACATTAAGAAGAAATAGAGGGCTTACTCCACCAGATACCAAGACTTATTACAAAGCTAAAGTAATATGTATTGTATTGTTGAAAAGATAGAAAAACAAATACAACAAAAAGAGGGTCCAGAAATAGCTCAAACCTGTACGGATCATTGATGACAAAGACAATTGAAAAAGCAATGGCAAAAAAATGATCTTTTCAAAATATGGTATTTGGTCAATTGTATATCCACATGTAAAAGAAAAAAATAAAATTGACCCTTTTTTCAAACACGCTCGAAGATTAATTCCAGATAGACTATCATTCTAAATGTAGTATATAAACATTAACCCTACCAGGAGTTAGCATAAAAGAATATTCTCGAGGGAGGAGTCAAGATGGCGGAGAAGTAGCAGAATGAGACGACATCAGGTAGCAGGAGATCAGCCAGATAGCTTATCAAACCATTGTGAACACCTACAAATCCAACAGGAGATCGAAGAGAAGAAGAGAAACAATTCTAGAAACAGAAAATCAACCACTTTCTGAAAGGTAGGACTGGCAGAAAAATGAATCCAAAGCGACAGGAAGATAGACCAGGGGAGGGGCCAGCTCCCGGCAAGAGGCAGAGCAATGGAGCACAAAATCAGGACTTTTAAAAGTCTGCTCCACTGAGGGACATCGCTCCAGAGGCTTAAATGGGGTGAAGCCCACATGGGGACAGCATGGCCCCAGGTCCCACAGGGTCACAGAAGGATCGGAGGTGTCTGAATGTCACAGAGCTTGCAGATATTAGAGTGGGGAAGTCGGCTACAGAGACAGAGCCAAGGAGTGAGCTCTCAACTAAGGGTTACCTTGAAACTTAATCCGTGGCACAGACCACTGCTCTGTGAGTGGGGTCCCCACAAGATCCGGGGAGACTCTGACTTGGAAGAGCTCAGGAATCTGCGGGGTTCAGAGACTCCAGGTGGAGCTGTGTGCCAGAGAAAGAGATGCTTGGTCACAGGCTGGGTGATCTCAGAGCACGGCCGGAGGCCAGGGAGATGGGAGTGATTTAGCACTTTTCTCTGAGGGTGCATTGAGTAGTTGGGCCCCGAGCTCTTGGCCCCTCCGGGCCAGAGAATGGGAGGCTGCCATTTTCATTCCCATCCTCTGGAACTCTACGGAAAGCATTCAGGGAACAAAAGCTGCAAAAAGTGAACCCGGAACAGATTATTTAGCCTGGCCCCTGGTAAGAGTGGTGCAATTCCACCTGGGGCAAAGACACTTGAGAATCACTACAACAGGCCCCTCCCCCAGAAGATGAACAAGAAATCCAGCCAAGACCAAGTTCACTTACCAAGGACAACAGCTAATTCCCGAGGAGGAGAAAGCAAACCATGGAATTCATGGCTTTCTCCCAATGATTCTTTGGTCTTACAGTTAATTAATTTTTTTAACTTTATTTTTTTTTCTTCTGCTAATTTTTTTTTAACTTTTACCCTTTCGTCTTTTAATGTTTTTTAACTAGTTTATCTTAACAATACCTTCCATTAAAAAAAAATAATAATCTTTTTTGAACCTTCATTCTTATAGTCATATTTTATTCTTCACTGTATCTAACTTTATTTTTTGTATACACATAGGGTTTTTTCTTCTTAAGAATTTGGGGTAAAACTTCTTGTAATAGATCAAAATATACCCTAAATCTAGTTCCGGGATTGTTCTAGTCTCCAGCCCAAGCAAATTCTCTCCACTTTCTTTTTCTTTATTCTCCCAACTAGCGTATTTTAACAATCCTTTTTAGAAATTTAAAAAAAATTTTCTTTCATCTTTATAGGCATATTCCATCCTTTCATTGTGTTTACCCTTATAAATGTTTTTCATTCTTTAAAATTTTGGGAGGCAGTTTCTTCTAAGAGACCAAAATACCCCCAAAATTAAGTGGGTGACCCTGTTCTGGTCAAAAGTCTAATATATATATTTTTTCTTTTTTATATTTTTTCATTATTTCTTTTCTTATTTTAATTTTTTTTTTCTGAACTTCTTTTTATACCCTTTCTCCCCACCCCCATGATATGGAGTCTCTTCTGATTTGGTTAAAGCATATTTTCCTGGGGTCTTTGCCACCCTTTTAGTATTTTATTTGCTCCTTCATATATTCTTATCTGGACAAAATGACAAGGTGGAAAAACTCACCACAAAAAAAAAAAAAAAAAAAAAACAAGAGGCAGTACCAAAGGCTAGGGACCTAATCAATATAGACATTCATGATATGTCAGATCTAGAGTTCAGAATGATGATTCACAACGTTCTAGCCAGGCTCAAAAAAGGCATGGAAGATATTAGAGAAACACTCTCTGGAGAGATAAAAGCCCTTTCTGGAGAAATAGAAGAACTAAAATCTAACCAAGTTGAAATCAAAAAAGCTATTAATGAAATGCAATTAAAAATGGAGGCTCTTACTGCTAGGATAAATGAGGCAGAAAAAAGAATTAGTGATATAGAAGACCAAATGACAAAGGATAAAGAAGACCAGCAAAAGAGAGACAAACAAATACTGGACCACAAGGAGAGAATTCAAGAGATAAATGACACCATAAGATGAAACATTAGAATAATTGGGATTCCAAAAGAAGAAGAAAGAGAGAGGTGGGCAGAAGGTATATTGGAGAGAATTATTGTGGAGAATTTCCCTGATATGGTAAAGGGGACAAGCATCAAAATCCAGGAGGTAAAGAGAACCCCCCTCAAAACAATAAGAATAGGTCCACACCCCATCACCTAATAGCAAAATTAACAAGTCTTAGCAACAAAGAGAAAATCCTGATAGCAGCCCAGAAAAGAAGTCTGTAACATACAATGGTAAAAATATTAGATTGGCAGCAGACTTATCCACTGAGACCTGGCAGGCCAGAAAGAAATGGCATGATATATTCAGAACACTAAACGGGAAAAACACACAGCCAAGAATACTATATCCAGCTAGGCTATCATTGAAAATAGAAGGAGACATAAAAAGCTTCCAGGACAAACAAAAAGTGAAAGAATTTGCAAACCAGCTCTACAGGAGATGTTGAAAGGGATCCTCTAAACAAAGAGACCCTAAAAATAGTGGACCAGAAAGGAACAAAGACAATATACAGTAATAGTCACCTTACAGACAATACAATTGCACTAAATTCATATCTCTCAGTAGTTACCCTGAATGTAAATTGGCTAAATGCCCCAATCAAAATGGATAAAAAATGGTATCAGAAAGCCCATCAATATGCTGCCTACAAGAAACTCATTTTAGAACCGAAGACACCTCCAGATTGAAAGTGAGGGGGTGGAAAAAAATTTACCATGCTAATGGACATCAGAACAAAGCTGGGGTGGCAAACCTTATATCAGATCCATTAGATTTTAAGCCAAAGACTATAATAAGAGATGAGGAAGGAAACTATATCATATTCAAAGGGTCTGTCCAACAAGAAGATCTAAAAATTTTAAATATCTATGCCCCTAACATGGGAGCAGCCAACTATATAAACCTATTAATATCAAAATCAAAGAAACACATCAACAATAACACAATAATAGTAGGGGACTTTAACTCTCCCCTCACTGAAATGGATAGATCATCCAAGCAAAAGATCAACAAGGAAATAAAGACCTTAAATGACACACTGGACCAGATGGACATCACAGATATATTCAGAACATTCTACCCCAAAGCAACAGAATACATGTTCTTCTCTAGTGCCCATGGAACATTCTCCAGAATAGATCACATCCTGGGTCATAAACAGGTCTCAACTGGTATCAAAAGATTGGGATCATTCCCTGCATATTTTCATACCAAAATGCTCTGAAGCTAGAACTCAATCACAAGAGAAAATCTGGAAAGAACCCAAATACATGGAGACTCAACAGCATCCTTCTAAAGAATAAATGGGTCAACCAGGAAATTAAAAAAGAATTGAAAAAATTCATGGAAACAAATGATAATGAAAACACAATGGTTCAAATTCTGTGGGACACAGTAAAGGCAGTCCTTAGAGGAAAATATATAGCAATACAAGCCTTTCTCAAGAAACAAGAAATGTCTCAAATACACAGCCTAACTCTACACCCAAAGGAGCTGGAGAAAGAAACAAAGAAAGAAAGACTAACAAAGAAAGCCTAAACCCAGCAGGAGAAGAGAAATCATAAAAATCAGAGCAGAAATCAATGAAAGAGAAACCAAAAAAAAAAAAAAACAATAGAATAAATCAACGAAACTAGGAGGTGGTTCTTTGAAAGAATTAATAAGATTGATAAACCCCTGGCCTGACTTATCAAAAAGAAAAGAGAAAGGACCCAAATAAATAAAATCATGAATGAAAGAGGACAGACCACAACCAACACCAAAGAAATACAAACAATTATAAGAACATATTATGAACAACCATACACCAGCAAATTTGACAATCTGGAAGAAATGGATGCATTCCTAGATATATATAAACTACCAAAATTGAACCAGGAAGAAACAGAAAACCTGAACAGACCCATAACCAGTAAGGAGATTGAAACAGTCATCAAAAATCTCCAAACAAACAAAAGCCCAGGGCCAGATGGCTTCCCAGAGGAATTCTACCAAACATTTAAAGAAGAATTAATTCCTATTCTCCTGAAACTGTTCCAAAAAATAGAAATGGAAGGAAAACTTCCAAACTCATTTTATGAGGCTAGCATCACCTTGATCCCAAAACCAAACAAGGATCCCCCCCCAAAAAAGAGAATTATAGACCAATATCCTTGGTGAACACAGATGCAAAAATTCTCATCAAAATACTAGCCAATAGGATCCAACTGTACATTAAAATGATTATTCACCACGACCAAGTGGGATTTATTCCAGGGCTGCAAGGTTGGTTCAACATCCTCAAATCAATCAATGTGATACAATACATTAATAAAAGAAAGAACAAGAACCATGTGATACTCTCAATAGATGCTGAAAAAGCATTTGACAAAGTACAGCATCCCTTCCTAATCAAAACTCTTCAAAGTGTAGGGATAGAGGGCACATACCTCAATATTATCAAAGCCATCTATGAAAAACGCACCACAAATATCATTCTCAATGGACAAAAACTGAGAGCTTTTTCGCTAAGGTCAGGAAAACAGCAGGGATGTCCTATTGAATATGTCTATTCAGGGGCACCTGGGTGGCTCAGTGGCTTAAAGCCTCTGCCTTTGGCTCAGGTCATGATCTCAGGGTCCTGAGATTGAGCCCCATATCGGGCTCTCTGCTCGGCGGGGAGCCTGCTTCCCCCTCTCTCTCTGCCTACCCCTCTGCCTACTTGTGATCTCTGTCTGTCAAATAAATAAATAAATAATTAAATAATTTAAAAAAAAAAAAGAATATGTCTATTCAACATAGTATTAGAAGTCCTAGCCTCAGCAATCACACAACAAAAAGAAATTAAAGGCATCCAAATCGGCAAAGAAGAAGTCAAACTATCACTCTTTGCAGATGATATGATACTATATGTGGAAAACCCAAAAGACTCCACTCCAAATCTGCTAAAACATGTACAGGAATTCAGTAAACTGTCCAGATATAAAATCAATGCACAGAATTCAGTTGCATTTCTTTATACCAACAACAAGACAGAAGAAAGAGAAATTAAGGAGTCAATCCCATTTACAATTACACCCAAAACCATAATATATCTAGGAATAAACCTAACCAAAGAGGCAAAGAATCTATACTCAGAAAACTATAAAGTACTCATGAAAGAAATGGAGGAAGACACAAAGAAATGGAAAAATGTTCCATGCTCATGGATTGGAAGAATAAATATTGTGAAAATGTCTATGCTACCTGAAGCAACCTACACATTTAAGGCAATCCCTATCAAAATCCCATCCATTTTTTTCAAATAAATGGAACAAATAATCCTAAAATTTATATGGAACCATAAAAGACCTCAAATAGCCAAAAGAATATTGAAAAAGAAAGCCAAAGTTGGTGGCATCACAATTCTGGACTTCAAGCTCTACTACAAAGCTGTCATCATCAAGACAGTATGGTACTGGCACAAAAACAGACACATAGATCAATGGAATAGAATAGAGAGCCCAGAAATAGAGTCTCAACTCTATGGTCAACTAATCTTCGACAAAGCAGGAAAGAATGTCCAATGGAAAAAAGACAGCCTCTTCTACAAATGGTGTTGGAAAAATTGGACAGCCATATGCAGAAAAAAATGAAATTGGACCATTTCCTTACACCACACATGAAAATAGACTCAAAATGGATGAAGGACCTCAATGTGAGAAAGGAATCCATCAAAATCCTTGAGCAGAACACAGGCAGTAGCCTCTTCGACCTCAGCCGCAGCAACTTCTTCCTAGGAATATCACCAAAGGCAAGGGAAGTAAGGGCAAAAATGAACTACTGGGACTTCATCAAGATCAAAACCTTTTGCACAGCAAAGAAAACAGTTAACAAAACCAAAAGACAACTGACAGAATGGGAGAAGATGTTTGCAAACGACATTCCAGATAAAGGACTAGTATCCAAAATCTATAAAGAGCTTAGCAAACTCAACACCCAAAGAACAAATAATCCAATCAAGAAATGGGCAGAGAACATGAGCAGGCATTTCTGCAAAGAAGACATCCAGATGGCCAACAGACACATGAAAAAATGCTCCACATCACTCGGCATCAGGGAAATACAAATCAAAACCACAATGAGATACCACCTCACACCAGTGAGAATGGCTAAAATTAACAAGTCGGGAAATGACAGATGCTGGCAAGGATGCAGAGAAAGGGGAACACTCCTACACTGTTGGTGAGAATGCAAGCTGGTGCAACCACTCTGGAAAACAACGTGGAGATTCCTCAAAAAGTTGAAAATAGAGCTACCTTACGACCCAGTAATTGTGCTATTTACCCGAAAGATACAAACATAGTGATACGAAGGGCACATCCACCCAAATGTTAAAGCAGCAATGTCCACAATAGCCAAACTATGCAAAGAACCTGGATATCCATCAATGGGTGAATGGATAAAGAAGAGGTGGTATATATATACAATGTAATACTATGCAGCCATCAAAAGAAATGAAATCTTGTCATTTGCAATGACGTGGATGGAACTAGAGGGTATTATGCTTAGTGAAATAAGTCAATCGGAGAAAGACAACTATCATTTGATCTCCCTGATATGAGGAAATAGAGATGCAGCGTGGAGGGTTTGAGGGGTAGGAAAAGTATAAATGAAACAAGATGGGATTGGGAGGGAGACAAACCATAAGAGACTCTTAATGTCACAAAACAAATTGAAGGGGGCCGGGGGTAAGGGAGTAGGGAGAGGGTTGTGGTGTTATGGACATTGGAGAGGGTATGTGCTATGGTGAGTGCTGTGAAGTGTGTAAACCTGGAGATTCACCAACCTGTACCCCTGGGGCTAATAATACATTATATGTTTATCAAAAAAATTTAGGGGCACCTGGGTGGCTCAGTGGGTTAAGCCTCTGCCTTTGGCCCAGGTCATGATCTCAAGGTCCTGGGATCAAGCCCCGCATTGGGCTCTCTGCTCAGCAAAGAGCCTGCTTCCTCCCCCCGACCCTAACTGCCTGCCTCTCTGCCTACTTGTGATCTCCCTCTCTCTCAAATAAATAGATTTTTAAAAAATTTTTTTAAATTAAGAAAGAATATTCTCATGAACCTGGAGTAGGTAATAATCTCTTTCCTCATTAACACTAGCCACATTAGAAAAAATTACCAACTGGATTACACTGCCAGAACTTCTGTTTATCTAAAAACACCATTAAGAAAGAGAAAATTCAAAACACAGAGTTATAGAAAACATTAACAATACATATAAATAATAAAAGGCTTGTATATAATATATATATTAGGAAAATTATGTAAGTCAGTAAGGCAAATAATCCAATAAAATGAATAAAAGACTTGAACAGGCATTTCACAAAAGATATTCAAATGGCCAATCATAAAACATGTGACTAACATCACTACCCATTAGGGGTATGCCAATTTCAATCACAGCTATATACCATTATGTGTATACCAAAATGGCTGAAATTTACAATTGCAATAACACCTAAGTGTTGGAACAGCTGAAACCAGAACTATGATACAATGTTTGTGAATGGAGGAGGAAAAAAACAAATTCTTAAACCACTATATAGAATTTTTTAGTAATATTGGCTAAAATTTAATATTGGCTACAAATCCTAGGAACCAAAGATTCTATTTTAAATTATATATCCCAAATTGATTGTATGTGTGCATGCGTGTAGCCAAAGTTACCAAAAAAATGTTCACAGCATCATTATTTATAATAGTCAAAAACTAGAAATAACCCAATTATACTTCAATTGAAAAAAAAATTATAACAATTTCATACAATGAAATACAACAAAACAGTAGAAACACATGAAGTGCTATATGGAATGACATGGGTTCATTTAACAATATAGTTATTTTTTTTTCTTATTTCAAGACTTTGACTTTTACCTCCAGCAAAAATACAGCAACAGAAATGGTATTCACCCTTCCACCTGAAGCAAAAAACAAAAACAAAAATGATTTAATAAGTGAAACAACAATTTTCAAAGCCCTGCAATGAAGGACAACTATCTCTGAAAGACAGAAAACAAATGAGGTGGGCCCTGCAATTGCCACAGGCTTACTGACTAAAACAGTTTTCCAAAAAAAAGGAGACACAGCAGATGCTCAGAGTTGAAGAGAAAAAGCTGAGAGTATGGGGTAGGTAAAATGGCTAAAATTTGAATCTAGAATACCAGAGAGGAGAGAACATAGAGAAATAAAACCACAGAGATCTGCAGAGTAGCTCCCACTAGAGTACACAACAGGGTATGGACTGGTACAAGTTCCTAAAAAAACCATACAAGGCCAGGAAAAGAACTACCTCTAAACATTAGAGTTCACAGTGTCTGGAGGTCACAAAGAGCCAGGGATAGTACTTGATCCAACCAGTCAGAATGGAAAATCTCATAATTCATTAAGTATTACAGAATATTCAAAAAGGTCTTGCCTCAGTAGTGGGAGATAATTATCCCTACAGCAAATACTATTTTGATCCTGCCTAACACATCTTAAAAGTAAAATCCAAAAGGATCAAATCATTTCCAAGTAACTTAACGATCCCAGAATAAATCTCAAGAAAATGTATAATAACAGGAGGAAGCCAGGTAAAATGTAAAATGTCTGGCATTCAATCAGAGGTTACCAGCCATACAAAGAAGCTATAGTGCAAGCCATTATGGGGAGAAGAATTAAATCAACTGAAACCATTCAGAGCTGAATTAGATGTTACACCTGTTAGAAGATGTTAGATGTTAGAAGAGAAGGACATTAGAATAGTCATTGCATTCTTTATATTCAAACAGGTAAGCGTAGCATGGAAAACAAACTATAGACCCAAACTGAACTTCAGTATATGAAAGCTACAATGTCTGAGATAAAAAATACACTGGCCAGGACAGGATTAAGAAAATATTAGACAGGAGAATAAAGTATTAGTGAACCTGAGGACACAGCAACAGAAACTATCCAAAATGAAACACAGAGATAAATCAATGGTAAAAGAAAGAGGGGGATGGAGTGGGGAGATGGACAAAATAGGTGAAGGAGAGTGGGAGATACAGGTTTCCAGTTAAGGAATGAATAAGTCACAGGGGATAAAAAGCACAGTGTAGGGAATATAGTCCATAGTACTGTAATAGCATTGTATGGAGACAATGGTAGCTACAGTTGTGGTAAGAGTAGCATAATTTATAGGTTTGTCAAATCACCATGTTGTACAGCTGAAACTAATGTAACATTGTGAGTCAACTATACTCAATTAAAAAAAAAAAAAAAA
>RCUC01114582.1:0-21493 GCA_003697995.1 Taxidea taxus jeffersonii | reverse complement strand
AGACTGAGGTCCCAAGATACCATGTGCTTCTACCTTGTTCTCTGGTTGCTCTTAAAACCCAGCTGTCTGGCAGTGAGGAAGCCCCAGCAGCCTGCAGAGAGGCCTCATGGAGAGGAAGTGAGGTCTTGGTCCGAAGCTGTCTCTGAGTTCCCAGCTAGCATCTAGCACCAACCGGCTAGCCATGTGAGTGCACCATCTTGTGAAGGATCCTGGACCTCCAACTGAACCAGTGGATGTCGCATAGAACAGAGATAAGTCTTCCCCGATGAACCCACCCCAAATTGCAGATTTATGAGCTACATAAATGATTGGGTGGTTTGCTACATAGCAATAGGAAACAGATACACCACTCTCCCTCCTTCCCTCCTCCTAGAGTTGTGTCAAAGTCTTAGGGTCTTACCAAGACCTAGGTATCTAGGTACCAACAAGACTCTGACACCTATGTTCTTGACCATAAGGACCTTCAGGTCTTCTGCTCTGCAGCTCCTGTGCTCCTTTGAGGTGAGGGATTCATCTGAGAGGCTAGGAACCCCACAGCCATGCCATCCCCCACCTTTTTTAAAAAGAGAGAGCACAAGAGGGAGAGAGACGGAGGGCAGGGGGAGAGGGGGAGAGAGAATCTCAAACAGGTTCCATGCTCAGCATGGAGCCTGACATGGGGCTTGATGTCATGATCACAGAGATCATGACCTGAGCCAAAATTAAGAGCTGGACACTTGACTGACTGAGCCACACAGGCGCCCTTAGCCTTTTAAAGTCTTGCCACACTACCATCTCCCCTACTTCCAAGCTGCCCATCTGATTTCTTCTCTCAAGTCTTTCTAGAGTAGTTCTTCCTGTTCCTTTTCCCAGCTCCCAGAATCCAGGCTTCACTTCTGGAATGGCCTGAGAGTTTTCCAAAAGAAGGAATTCATCTCTCTCACCAGAGGCTTCCTGGCAAAATGCCCAGGGTAAATCATGACAAAACCTGACTCTCACTGGAAGAAAGGAAACACTGAGGGGAGCCAAGCCAATCTGATAGTTTAGTAATACTTCAGACACACATCTCCTCAATGACTTAAGCTTCCAATATGTAGCAGGCAATGTGCTAGGTGCTGGGGAGACAGGGACAAATATCGGAGCCACTCATAGACCCCGGCATGAGGGCCACCTGTGTCCACTCAGAACCTACACCTCACTGCCTTCCACAGTCATGCTTCAGATAGCCAAAACCCTAGAACCTCTGCCTAAATGGTCCACATAAGCAAATTCCCCAGGTGCATCCTTCCGAGGGTACAGGGGCACTCCTAGAGGGGTGAGTGAAGGACAGCTGTAGATAAGAAGTGTGGACAGAGTTTGGGCACATGGGTTAGAGTGTGTATGTGCCTGAGTCCTAGGCCACTTGTGCGCACAGGACGGACAGGGGGCTGGGAAGAGAATCTGAGCAGATGGGCTGAGGTTTGAGGGGTCAGGGCTAACCCACTCCACACTGCAATACACAGAGATACATACTGCACTACAGAGAATTCTAAAGAGTCTAAGAATTCTAAATTCGAACATGGCCCTCTTGGTCATGATAAAGAATATTTCTTAAACATTTTATTTGTATGGGCCTCAATTTTCATATCAACGTGTTAGGGGAGTTCTGTGGCATAGGACCGATAGACTCTGAGCTCCTCTAGAAGGACCCTTTTCTAGGGGGCTCTAGAGGGTGGTAGGAGAGTATGGCAGAGATTCTAGAATCTGCTTTCGGATGGCCCCTCCATGTTGCCACAGCTGCCACTATCTCTAATCTGGAGTGACAGACCAGAAGGGGTAGCAGATGGGACTCATGTGATTCAAAGTCTGCCTGGTGGGGAAGGAGGGACTGATGTGATCCAGCTGTTTTGCCAACTGCCAATCGCCATCACATACCCCCAGCCTGAAGGGAGGGGCATGGAACAGGGTAGAAGAGGAGGGTATTTTTATGCCCATTTTGCATGGGTTGGCTAGGAAGTCAGTCCAAGATGGAATAGCACAGTGGTTCTGGAAGGGGCTGTGGGACCAGTGGCGTCAACATCATCTGAGAGCTTATGCTGCTGGCTGCTTGCAGGAAAGATGGCATCTCTCTGTGGGAAGGACAACAGAGTGGACCCTGCTGGGCTTAAAGACCCCCCAGCCCCACTCCCCCGACTTGGTGTGGAGATTCTATAAAGGAGACTTTTTACTGGAAAGAGAACATTTTCTGAGCATGCACAGTGTGCAAGAGCAGGGGAGCATTTCATGAACATTATCACACTTAATCCTCAATAGCCACCCTCGAGATTGGAGGTATTATTATTATTCCCCTTGTATGGGTTTCTCCCAAAGAAGTTCAGTACCTTGCCTTGCCGTGGGTCACAAGGCTCCCGGGATGCTCCCTGTCTTCGTGATTCTCAGACCACCCTACCTTCTTCGCCATTATGCCTGACAGTGGTTCTCAAACTTGCTTGTGATTCAGAATCACCTGGAGACCTTGTTAAAACAAATCGCTAGGCTTCTACCTCAGAGTTTCTCATTCAGTCGGTTGGGGATGGGGCTCCAAAACACACATTCCTAACACGTTCCCAGATGCTGCTGAGGCCACTGCTGTTCCAAGGCACCATGCTTTGGGAACCACGGTGCTGGGCTGGGATCCAGCTCCCTGCCCTACTCCACCCAGGCACAAGGGGCGTAATCATACCCTCTCCACAATGGTGTCCTTGTGAGATGCCAATGAGATAATGGGAGTTAGAGAGCTTTGTCAGCTGCAAGGTGAATGGTCCTGGTCATAGCGAGGAAACCTGCCTGGGGCTGATCCCTGGGCCTGGGAGTGCATAGGGCGGGGACACAGGTCCAGGCACCGCGGCTGTCTGGAGATCTTTGCAGTCCATCTTCATTCTGAGTCACTTCTTAAGGGAGAAAACCAGCTTCTGGGGCTCAGGCCAGCAGCCCCTCCTGCTACCTGCCTCCTCAGCTCACCCCTCCTCCCCAGCCTGCTGAGCACAGCCCCAACAACTGGCTGGCCTGGGCCACTTTTCAGGAGCCAGTCGGGGCAAGCCGGGGTAGCACTGAACTTGTGATTCAGGACTTGGGGCTGGATCCGGTTCCCCTCCAGCGTGAGACTCAGAGGCCACGACTACCCTTATCCCAGCCTCAGGCCGTCCACCCGTGAAATGCGCGCAACAAGAGTACCATCGCATAGAGTTGTGTGAATTTAAGCGCCAGTCCTTTCAACATGGCTTGGCGTTAAGCTCGGCCCCTGGAAAGGGTCCAATCAGTGGTTGTTAGTATTTTCAAAAAGCGCCTGGGCCCAGGGTGCCTGCTGATAAGGGCTCCAACTTGGAACGCAAACCGCTCCCACGCCGTCCCCAGCCGCACCCGGATACACCCGCC
The DNA here is from genome assembly GCA_003697995.1 of Taxidea taxus jeffersonii. Lineage (NCBI taxonomy): Eukaryota > Metazoa > Chordata > Mammalia > Carnivora > Mustelidae > Taxidea > Taxidea taxus. The sequence continues at coordinate 18,121 of RCUC01114582.1, read as the reverse complement.
CTGGAATGCCAGCTTGGGGGCCGAGGCCGGCCCGCCCCGGGTTGGGGTTGGCAGGGCAGAACAGGATTGGGGAGGCACTGAGGCAGGGAAGGGCGAGCCTGGGGCGGGGGTTCGCCCGAGGCGGCTGGGGCCGGCGGAGAGGAGAACGTGACCCGGGCGGGGTGGCGGGAGGGTCTGGGGGGAGTCTAGGACGGATGACGAGGACCCAGAATGGGCGGGACCGTTAGGCAGAGCAGTGAGTAGGGCTTCTCCCCGCCATTAGCAGGGCTCGAGCGCGACCCGGGTAGGGCTAGGAGCCAGGATCCAGCCTTGAGGGGCCGCAGAGTACATATCTGAGGAGGCGTGGCGAGGAGGCGGGCGCGGGGGCGGGGCTGGCGGGTGAATTAGGAAGGCCACAACAGGTGGGGCGGGGCAAGAGGCGCCTCTCCCTCCCCTAGGCCGGGGGCGGGGCTGACGGGCATCATCTAGCGAGGCCTGGTGGGCGGAGCCGGATAGGGCTCCGAGGCAGAAACATTCCCGCAGGGCAGGGGGCGTGCCCAGGGCGTGTCCTCCGGGGGGCGGGGCCTCCTCCAGCCCCTGCGTTCCCCGACGGTCGCCGGGAGGACTGCAGAGTGCCTGAGCCCAGAGCTGCGCAGTCGGACGCAGGCGGGCGCGAGCGGGCGACGCCGGGCTTGCAGCGCCGAGCAGAAAGCAAAGCCAGAAGGTGAGAGGGGCGTGGGGGAGGCCGGACGGACCAACAGTAGCAAAGTTAGTTTTCGTCTCCACTTCCAGAGCCCGCCTGGGCAGCTTTCTTGGAGCAAGTGACAGAAGCAGCTGGTGGGTGAAAAGGAGCCTAAGTCCCCAAGTCCTGACCCCCCAGTTCTCCGGCTGTGTTGTCTACCAGCTGTGTGGCCCCGGGCCCGACCCCCAGACCCAGCTCTGGGCTTCTTGGTTTCCGTAAACGGAGTAGGTTGAACCAGGTGAACTCCGTGCTCCAGTTGCCCTTTCTCACAAAAGCCCTGGAAGGCGAGGGCTGGCAGGTGAGAGCGGACTGCAGTTCAGCCACCCGTGTTCACAGCGCGCTGGCTGGCTCTCCCTGCCTGGTGGCGCTGGGCCAACGGAACGCTCCCCTAGAGTTAAGCGTAGTACTTTAAAGTTCACACTAGTTCCTCCGATGGGGCTTGAACCCACAAGCCCCGGGGAAGCAGCATAAAGCAAGGAAACGTCAGTATCCCCTTCCCCCCAACACTGAGATCCCAGTGATACTTCAGACCACATCCTCAGCAGGGGCTTTTGTCCCCTTCCTGGGGCATTTCCAGGTGACCTGGCCTGGGAGGCCGTGGTTGGAAACCAGGGGACAAGTTCTTGGTGGGGCGGGAAGAGAAGGGGAAAAACCCCGCCAGACTTTGGGTCCAGAGTCAAGCCTAGGGCCCATGGCTCCTGCTGCATGCTCAGGGTTAGTTCATTGGCCTGGAGGTTTCTGTTCCTGGTGCTAGTGGGTGCTCTGTGCCAGGGCCATAGCAGCTGGGTGGCCTCATTCAGTGGGCACAATCTGAAGCTCTGGGACCAAATTGATTAGGATTGCACTTCCCTCCAAGCTTCAGTTTCCGCATCTGTAAAATGGGAGTCCTGGCAGAACCCAAGGGCAGTGGCGAGGACTAAACAGAGTAATTCATATACAGTGTTTAGCAAGGCGTCAGGCACCCAGTGAGCCCTCGCTATATGACAGCTGCTCTGAGGCAGGCGGGCAGGTGATGGTCTGGCTTCCTGCCTGGGAATGAGCCCGTTTTTGGAGAGCGGGCTGCAGCCATTCTCGACCTTGTGAGTGCCAGAAATTGCCACCTGCCACCTGCATCACTTTGTCCATTTCACGTTTGGGGAGTGTGTCATCTGGACCAAAGAGTGGCTAAGTTTTCTGTCATAGCGCTTGAGGCTGGTGGTTGTCCAGTTATAATGTTTACTGAGCACCTACTATACATGAGATGGAGCTAGGGGATACAGAGATGACCTGGACAGACCTGGGCTCTGCCCTCATTTGGGGCTGCTGACAGTAAGGGTCCCCCACCCCCACCATGCCCCTGCTGGGGAAGATAACACACGCCCAGGGCCTGGAACCAGATGAGATTTCGTGGGTCTGTACTGCTCTGGTGTCTTGAACCCAGCTATTCCACTGAACACTTGGCTTGGGGTGAAGGTGAGGGCCAGTGTGGGCACTTGTTAACCTCTTCAGTCAAGGCTAGGCACCGAAGGAGACCGGGGTTGCTGCATGTCAGTTCCCTGAATGTCCTGGGGAGATGAACCCTGGGACACTCTGGAACCAGCTAGAAAGTAGTATGGGACAGAGTATGACTGAGGCCTGCTCTATAGGGAGGAGACAGTGTGTGTGCCTTTGGGAGGGGAGGGTGTTTAGAAGCAGTGAGATCCTAGAGAAACCAGGGCAGACAGTGAGGGGCTCCTGGGCTTCCAGGAGCCAGTCCCGATTGGGCTTGGATCAGCTTGGGGCCTCAGTCTCCCTTGTCCAAGCATGTGAACAGCCTAAGATTAGAGTGTGGTGTTGTGGGGGAGGAAGAGGGTCACTAGGTGGGGCCCATGGCGGGGGTGGGGAAGGAGAAGATGTTCATTTCAAGGAGTACTTAGGAAGCAAATACTGGACGTCTTCCCCACCATCCCTCCAGCCCACATGACGCATGACAGAGGATGACACACTGCCCCCACCCTCAGTTGCTTACTGTCTGGGAAGGGATGCCAGTGACCCTGACAGGAGATCAATGAAAAAAGTATTACAGGGAACTTTCATGGAAGAGGTGGAATTTGGGGTGGGTCTTAAGAATTGGGAAGGTTTCCCCTGCTGCAATGACAGTTTTGGGCAGAGGAAAATAACCTAGGCAAAAGCAGGAGGTCACAGTGTTCAGGGACTTTTTAAGAAACTGCCAGTTTGATCAGTCTGGCCGAAGAACTGGGACCCAGCAGGGCTGTGAAAGGGGGAATGGTAAGCTGGATCAACTCATGGAGGGCCTTCAATGCCAAGGTGAGATGTTTGGATCTAATTTGCAGAAAGTGAGAGCCACTGAAGGTTGTTGAGCCCGGGGAGTGACGTATTCAGAGGGGCGCTTTAGGAAACCAGTTTGCTAGATGTGCTGGGGTGAGGGACTCAGTGGTCAAGGTCGAAGGATCCCAGGGCTGTGGTGATGGGGAAGGAGGGGCCTGCAGGCCTTTGGGGATGTCTGCTGCTGGGATGAAGGAAGAGGTGCCATCAGAGGGGTGGGAAGGGAGCCAGGGTGACTCGGGGAGAAGAGGAGGGATCCCCATGTGTTTCCTGTTTTTCTTTGTATTCCCCCACCCAGCCTGGACCCTGGTGCCTAGCAGGGGCTCAGAGGTGCTGGGGAGGGTGAGGCGTGCTATGGAGTGATAGGGAGGAAGCCGCCCAGTAGGCCCTGTGCTTGCCTACGGGGGAGGGGGGGCACATCTGGGCAAGTGGTGGGAGCTTGCACCAGTCAGCGATGGGTTTGAGAGCAGGGTGGATGGGGAGAAGTGCCTGGGGCTCTCCCCCTCCTGGCTACAGCCCAGGGAGGGCTGGGGTGAAAGGTTAGGCGGTGGGGACACAAATTTCCCACGTGTGGGGGTGTGGATTTTGGTTGGCTCTTCTCAAGTTTCTGCAATGTGGGGCAGTCCCCTCTCTCTCTCTTCCCTTCTCTCCTCTCTCTCTCTCTCTCTCAGCTTCAGACTTTTGAGCCACTGCCTAGAAGCTCTCCCTCCCTGTCCTATCTTCCCAGCCTGAGGACCCAACCCTGTTCCACCTGAAGACCAGAGAGCCCCCTCCTTGCCCGAGGCTGAGCAGACCCAAGCCTCGAACATTCCCGTGGATTTGGAGCATCTGGGGCCAGCTGGCACCCCCTGGTTTTGGCTTGGCCCTGACCCTTTACTCCAGACCGTTATAACCACTTCTTCCACCCCAGGGGAAGCTGAGAGGGGGCGGTTAGGGTTTAATCAAGAGCATCAAACAGTCAGGAGTTGGCTCAGTGAGAGGTGGGAGGGAGGCAAGAGCCTGGGCCCTTCTTTGGGACAGGATGGGGCCAGGGCTGGGGGGCCTATTTCATCTCAGCAGGAGCTGCCCTGCCCACTGGCTTCCCCTCCTCTAAGCCTGGATCCAAGGAGCCAGGAGGGAAGCCCAGAGGTAAACACAATGAGCGCTGTGGTATGTGTTGCTTCCCTCTTCCCCTCACCCCCTCCCAATGCTGCCTGTGAGGAGGCCAACCACAGGCTCAGGGCCTCTGTCACAGGCCCAGTTGGTGTCTGGGGGCTGGCTGGTTCCTGACTCACCCCTGGGGTTCCCCCTACACGTTGGTTTTCCTGTCAGCGGCTGATTCACTCTGTGCTGACATGGAGAAGCAGCTGAGCGGGAGAGAAGAGGCCTTGGGTTCTGGTTCTTGGAATTAGTTCTGGCTCCTTTGTTTATAGGCTGTGTGACCTCGGGTAAGTTCCTTCTCCTCTCTGGGCTTCCCTTCCCTGTGGTGCTTTGTTCCTTTCCCTGGGTTTTAGGAAGTTCTGCGGCCTGGAATCTGTTGCTTGTAAAGTAGAGCCCATGTGAGCACATGCGTGCACACACACACACACATACACCAGGTGAACTGGGTGATTCCTCTCACACAGGCAAGAATTGAGACCACCTTCTTACCCTTACCCTTGCTTATCTCACCTGAAGCCGCCTTACTTACCTTCTGCCTATCTGCCTGATCAGGGAGATGGTAGAGCATGGTGACAGCTGGACTCTGGAGCTACAATCTTGGCTCTTCCCTTCCCAGCTTTGTGACCCTCTCTGAGTCTCAGTTTCTGAATCTGTAAATTGGGTAACCGGAAGAACGTCATAGGATGACATGAGCATAGAACAAAAAGTGCATTCCCTGTGCCTCCTCAGTGCAACCCCCGGCTTTCTGAGGGCAAGGAGGTCTGAACGTGGATGGCAGCTTTTCTCTAAACCCTTTCCCTCCCCCTTCCTCTGTGCTTGTCTGCACTGAGTACTTTACTCTTCCACTGCTCTTTGGTGGCATATGGAGTGACTCCATGAACCCTCGCAGGCAGGGACTGCCCTGTCCATCTCTGTATCCTTGATTCCTGGCACAAGGCCTGGCACACAGCAGGCTCTCAGGAAATGATGGTTGAATGAATAAGTAAGTGATTCTCCTCGGGGTGGTCCAGCAGGACCCAGCTCGGTGCCAGATCCTTGGTGACTCCTTGGCAAAGGTGGAGCTGGGAAGCTGGGTCTGGATGCCCATGGCCTTGCCCTCCAGGCCTGTCCATCCTGCTCCTGGAACCTGGGACCAGGGAGGCGAGAATGGTTTGGCTGGCCTGGGACTGCTTCGGTCAGGGCTTCAGCTTCCCTTGTGAGGCCTGGCCTTTCCCCTCCTAAGAGGGGAACAGCCTGACTTCCTCTAGCTCCAGCCTGGTGAAGGGTCCACTTTGGCCCTCAGTGAACCCTGGCTTGGTTCACGTTATTTGTGGAAGGTGCTACTGTCCTGTGAGGGCACAGGCTCAAGGCTGGGGGAATGGGAAAGTGCCCTCTGGGAGGCCCATCCCCGACAGTCTCTTTGCAGGCTACTGGGTGTGTCACTCTGGGAGGCCCCTCACTGTCCCCTCTGGCTTCTTTCCACACAGTGGGGGCTTCTGACTCTTCTTTGGGCCCTGTGCCTGGCTTTCTTTGTTGTGCTGAGGGGGGATCCGTGAAAGAAGTGGTTGTTTCTGAACCTAGGTTTCTAGAACCAATGTAGGAAAGTGGATGAAGCACTGGAGTCTGTTTGGAAGTCTGGGTTCACATCCTGGATTTGACGTGAGGCTGCAGAGTGACTTTGTCTAGGGCGGTGAGCCTCTAGGTTGGTTTACTTCTTCAGACAGTCAGTGCTCCAGAAGCCTGCCTGGGGACCAGCTGGGGTTGGCCCAAGTTGGGAAGGAACCACGAGTGATGTCCCAAACCTAACTGCCAAAGGTGATTCTTGCCTCTGCTACTTGCCTGCTGAGTGAGACCTTGAGCAAGTGTCTAAGCCCCTCTGTGCATCCGTTTCAGCTTCTACAACGGGGATCATAATAGTATTTACTTCATAGGGTTGTTGAGAATGATGTGATTTTTAAAAAATATTTTATTTATTTATTTGACAGAGGGAGACACAGTGAGTGAGGGAACACAAGCGGGGGAGTGGGAGAGGGACAGGGAGCCCGATGCGGGGCTCAATTCCAGGACGCTGGGATCATGACGGGAGCTGAAGCCAGACACTTAACGACTGAGCCACCCAGGCACCCCGAGAATGATGTGAATTAATATATATGAAGCACTTAAGACATGTGCTTGGCACATGGCAAGTGCTACATACATACGTATTTCAGCTGGTTTTAGTAGTGCTGCTATTATTAAGAGGAAGCAGGATTTCAGTCTTTGGTGGGTAAACAGGAAAACTTGGTGAATAGCCTGAGTGTGGAGATCAGGAGACCCCAGCCAGTCCTTTACTTGCCTTGTGACCTTGGACAAGTCGCAGCCTTTCTTGGGCTGCAGAACTAGAAACTGTTATCCTGCATTTGCTGCAATTGACTTTTGTAAGTGAGGCACATGTGACATCACAGCTGGTAGTCTCAGGGATTTATTCAGAAAGAGGACTCTGGGTGCCCAGTCCATTCTCCTGCACGGAGACAGGCAGCCACTGTAGGTGGGCAGGTCCTGGTTCCCCCATGGGGGGTCTGTAGACACAGAATAGCAGAGCTTCCCTCACCCCACAACTGTACTCCAAGTTGAAAAGTAGATGAATAAGTACATTTAAATGCACAATAATGGGATTATACAGGTCAGATTACAGACTTTTATTTTTTCCTCTTTCCTCAATTTTCTGAATCTCCTGCAATGATTCCATAGTCTTATGCTCACGAAAGAAGGAACGGACTTATACAGTAAAGCTATGGAAAAAGTTACTATACATATTTAAACTGTCTGGTTTTTGTTGATCAATCATATTTTTTCCCAAAGGGGTTGGGTGTTAGTTTGATGTGAGTATCCATTTGCCAAGCCTTTTACCAAAAGACGGAGGGAGTATCTGTGGAAGCAGTGGCTATGTCCCTGGCCTCAGAGCCTGGAGACAAGAGTCCGATATAGTTGGGAGTGTCATCCCAACTTCCATCCCTGGGGGATACACCCTGAGCGCTGTCTGCCTAGAAAGCTTTTCAACAGTCCTTGACACCAGAGGGCTTAATTTCCTCTTGTATAGAAGAGATGATAATAATCTCTAATTCGGGGCCACGCTGTAAGGATTAAAGGATCTTAACATATGTTGAGATTTTAGAGAGAAGCCTTCTTCTGTATTTGGAACCAAATGTAAACAGATGACAGAGATGGGGGTCGGACAGGAAGCATCGACACTGAGAAAGCTGGCAGAGAACATGGCTTTAGATCCGGGGCCCAGAGGGCTCTCCAACCGTCTGCCGTCGTACTGGCAGCGTTACCTGTCCGGTCACAAGCAGCGCTGGACAGGGTCCAGCCTCCCTGCAGGAGCAGGTGGTAGGAGCAGAGGGCAGCCGGGATGGAAGGCTACATGCCCCGCCGAGCATGCCCAGTGCGTCTTCGAGTCGAGCCAATCACAGAAGCCTCTGTTGGGGTCCAGGAAGTAAGGGAGGAGGCGGAGCGAGACTAGAGGTGTTCTGCTGGTAGAGGTCCCTCCTTAGGGAAACAAGTGGAGAGGGCCATATGCGTTCCACTGATAAGTCGAAGGCACTTTGAATGATGTCAGGTAAGCAGTAAGCACTCAATAAATGTTAATTTGTCATTGCTAATAATAATGGTAACCGTGAATAATTCTACTACAGTTGGAAAATCACTTTCACAGTCACTGGTTTAGGAGATGGTTTATTGGAATGTTGTTGCCGTGGGACCCGGTGAGACGCTGCGGTGTGTAGAGGAAATAAAAAGGCAGTGGAGGTGCGGGAGGATGGGTTTGTCTGAGGTCCTGCGTGAGTGAGTGGGCGGCTAGTCCTTGGGTCGCTGTGGGTCACATGACAGCTCACCTCCCCGACCTCTCCTGACCACACAGCGGGGGAGTAACTGAGGCAGGCAGGATGTGTGGGTCTCCTTGCACTGAACATTTAGAGGCTCTCGGCAAGGCCCTCTGATCCCCTTCCTCTCTGCCCACGCCCTCTCCTGGCGGGGTGTGTGGCAGGCTCCTCTTTTGCCAGGACACTGTAGAGCATGCTTTTTACACCCTGCGTGTCAGAAGTCCCTTGGGGGCAAGCTGCAAGTAGGGGACCTAGGTGTGGGCCAGCTCTTCCTCCCAGCATCTGTTCACCTTTGGGCAAGTTTCTCAACCGCCCAGAACCTTGGTTTCCTTATCCGTGAACTGGGGAATGATAGCGGTACCTGTCCCGTGGCTTGCCGGCTTGCCGGCGGGAGGGTTGCAGGAGGTAATGGGTGTGGGTGAACGCTTAGCAGCGGGCCCAGCACAAAAAGCCCCCTCAGTAGAAGCCAGAGAATGGTAAATGAAGGCTGCTCCTGCCGCTCCCATAGAGAAATAAAGAGTCCTTCTCCCCGGCACAGATCTGACTTTTTTTTTTTTTTTTAAGATTTTACCTATTTATTTGAGAGAGAGAGCATGAGAAGGGAGAGGATCAGAGGTAGAAGCAGACTCCCCCGCAGAGCAGGGACCTGGGTGCAGGACTCAATCCTGCAACTCCAGGATCATGACCTGAGCTGACAGCAGCCACTCAAACAACTGAGCCATCCAGGCGCCCTATATCTGACTCTTAAAAAAAAAATACGCTGTAGAATTTGAGCAAACCTATCCTCCCTTAGCGTCCACTTATGGTCCTGATCATGTGCACTGGGATGATCATTCCCTGGGAGAGGCCATGTCCCCCTTGTAGCAGAGGCCACCCAGACCAGTGGTTCTGAGGTAGGAAGGCTATCTCTCTCAACTGTTTAGAAACGTCTTCTCCATCCAAACCAAATGGGCACACACACGCATGAGCGTGCGCGCGCACACACACACACACACACACACAAACTTTATAATTACTGACAAAATATTTTTGTGGAAAAACTTAGAGGTTAAGGGATAGATGTAAAGGAGGCAAGATCCACTCAGAAATAAGTACTGTGGGGGCACCTGGGTGGCTCAGTGGATTAAAGCCTCTGCCTTCGGCTCAGGTCATGATCTCAGGGTCCTGGGATGGAGCCCCGCATCGGGCTCTCTGCTCCCCAGGGAGCCTGCTTCCTCCTCTCTCTCTGCCTGCCTCTCTGCCTACTTGTGATCTCTGTCGGTCAAATAAATAAATAAATGAATCTTAAAAAAAAAAAGAAATAAGTACTGTGAACAGCTTGGTGTACACACACACACACACACACACACACACACGGTTGGGATTATACCACTTCCTGTGCTGCCACAGTGGGTTAACATTGTAAAGGCAGGATTGTTCCATGTTATTCAATATTCTTCCTCAGCACGTTTCCCAGCCCTGTAGTATCACACTGTGTGGATCCACCATGACCTGGTTTCGCATGCTCCTACTGTTGCACTTTTCAGCCATTTTGAATTTTTCATTAGCTCTCATGTCGCTAGAGTGACTGCCTTGTCCACACATATATCTTGTGCTCACATCTAATACTCTCCATGGAGTAGATTCCTAGAAGTGGCTTTCCAGTCAGCTGGTTTTTAAACTCGTGGTCCGAGGGACTGGTTCTCAAGGAAAAATCCTTTCACCCATACCCACCAGAATGTATCCCCAAACTTAGCTCTAGCCCCACTAGGGAGAGAGGGCACTGTGTCCCTAGGAGCTAGGTAGAGAGCTCATAGAAGGAAAGGGGGGCCAGTGCTTGGGATCTGTGTGTTGGGGGGGGGTTAAGAGACAGAAGGGAAAAGACAGATATGGGGAGCTGTTCCTCTTCAACTAGAGTCTGAACCTGACTTTTGACCCTCCTCCTGTCTCCCTTCCAGGAGCCTGTGGTGTCATTAACTAATTATGAGATCTCTTTAGTATTTAATGACCTTTCTCCATGGTGACTCCTTCCTTCTCAGCAGCCTTCTGGGAGCCAGGGAATGAGAAGATGAGTCCGTGGGAGGAAGTTTTTCTGAAGTAGGAGGTGGGTCATGGAGGGGGGGCAGTGGTTCCCAAACTCTGACATATGGCAGAGTCTCCTGGAGGGTTTGTTAACGCACAGATCATACCCCTAAGGCTCTGCTTCCATTGGCCTAGGGGGCAGCCCAGGAAAGTGGACGGCTGATCGGTTTCTAGGAGATGCTGTTGCTGCTGGTCTGGGAACTACAAGTGGAGAACCAGTGAAGTCGAATGGGCCACTGGAGGCTGTGTGGTGAATCGTAGCTCCCAGTAGGGACCCTTTGGTCCCATCTGGTAAAGGCTTGGGTGAAGCCTAAACTCACCTTCCCCCTGCCTCCACCTCGTCAGCTCTTCCAGGATGTGCAATTACATATTTATGTGCAAGAGGATAAGATGCTTAGCTCCATCCCCATTTTGTAGGAAGGAGAACGGAGGCTCTGACAGGGAACATAATGTGTCTAAGTCAGCCCTGAAAGCCATCAGAAGCACTACTACAGAAACCCCGGCCTTGTCACCTCTCCGTGCTCCCCCTCAACAACACCCCCGCACCCCGAACTATATCACATACTCTGGGCTTCCGTCATGCGGGCCCGGTGCAGGGGCAGAGGTGCGTCCCGTGAACACTGAGGGGGACCCAGAGGACCCCAAGTGAGGGGGCTGGGGAGGCAGGGTCCCCCACACTGTCTCTGAACCAGGGTCTTGCTCTGCTTTTTATTCTTGCCCTCCCACCGCCCATTAGCCATTTAGTAACATGCCCTTCTTCTAAGATCTAATGTTTCCAGCCTGTTTATGTTCCCAGTTATTGTTGGGGGCATTTTTCTGGGAAGCCATGGAAACGTGTGCCTAAGCCTGGCTGTGGTCAGGCAGGTACAATAGAGGAAGAGGAGAGAACCCTCCTCTGCTGGGCAGCTAAGATGTGCCAGGCCCTGCCCTGGACAGTTTGCAGCCATGGTGTCAGTGACCCGTGGACCCCATTTTACAGATGAGGACGTGGAGGGTCCCAGGGCTGTAGCAATGTGCCCAAAGCTGCAGCTGCAGGGCTCAGAGCCGGGCTTCTGTTCCCAGACTCCCTGGTCTAGAGTGGCAGCAGGTCCTGGACTGAAGGAGCTGGGGTTGGTGGGGGTGGGCTGCACACACCAAAGAGGGTCCGCGGGAGGGGTATGGCTGCCCTGGGACTCGCAGTCTGGCTGGGGGAGGGCCCTGCCTACCCATCTGGAGGCCCAGGTCACACAGTGCTGTGCTGCCACCTGGCTGTGTGACCTTGGGGAAGTCACTCCCCTCCTCGGGGTGTTGGAGTTCTCATTTCTGCTAATGATACCTTACGCTTTATAGCTTTTTGCCGTGGACATTTTCTCACGTACTTTTTCCCCACAGGTCTCCCCACACCTTGTGAAGTAGGCAGCAAGGGTGTTATTTCTGAGCCCATTTTACAGATAATGACAGGCTGTGGGTGACATGTCTGGGATCCGACAGCTAAGGAGGTGCTGGAGCCAGGACTGGAACCCCTCTTTCCTTTTCCCCCTCCTGAGCCTGCCCATCGTCCCCAAGCTGCCTCCTTAGAGAGGAAGGGGACCTCTAGCCTCCTCTCCATTCTCAGCCTCCGCTTTGGAGGTCCCAGGGCCTGGTGGATTTTGGGTGCAAGGGACTCCAGAAAAGGACTGCACCAGGATCCTCGTTCTGGGCCAGGAACCTGTGGAGGGAAGATAGGGGGGTTTGGGCCATTCCTGTTACAGGCTCCTGCCTGGGCATTTGGGGCCCCTGGTGGTGATGGGCCCCAAAAGCCCAGGGAGGTGGGATCAGGCCCGGCTACGCCTCCTACCTCAGCCCCGGTCTTCCCCTCTGGATTGTGTCTGCTCTCCTGTACTCCTGAACAGTACAGAATTTTCCAGACTCCCAGACCGAGGTGCTTGGGCCCCACAGCTCCATCTGAATGCCTTCACCTCCTCCCCTCACCCTGATCTGAGTCTTCCTCATTCTCTGAGGCCCGGCTCTGGCCACCGTCTTCCCAGGGGCCAGCCGTGGCACATTGGCCAAGCCGACTCAGCTGTCTCGGGGTCTGTGCATTGGTGAGCTAGTTAACCAGCCCCAGAGCAGAGGCTGTGACTGCTGTGGGTCTGAGCCCCCAGAGGTTCTGCCAGGCAGGCAGGGCTCAGGGTGCTGAGTCTGTGTGGGCTGGGGGTGGCTGACCCCCTCAGGGTCAACCTCGGACCTGTGGCTTTCACACCTTGTGACCTCGAGCAAATCCCCTCTCTTCTCTGTCCTCTGGCTTCCATCTCCTAAAAATAAGAAGGCAACTTTCCTCACTGACCACTTGCGAGCCTTGCATGAGATAAAGCGTGCAAAACACCAACCCCTGACGGGTGGGTTCGAGGCGCTCAGGAAATGCCTGTCCCTCCCTCCCCTGCAATCAGCTCAGGCTTCATTCTGCCTCCACCCACCTGACACCCTAGAGCAAGTGTCTGGTTGGGCTTTGGTCTAAGGCTTGCACTATATCTGCTCTAGCCTGGGTGTGTTCTAGGTTGATAAAAGGGGACAGATTGGGCAGAAGGACACAATCAGCTGCAAACAAATGTGTTTTAAACAGGCTTTGCTGGTTTCAGTTGTGACCCCAGGCACAGTACCTCCCTGAGCCTCAGTTTCCCAATCTGTAGAAGGGGGATACTTCTACCTTCTCTGTTCTTGGGATCCCAATAGAGGTGGGGTAGGGGTGGGAATCCCAGTGGCCGGAAGCCCCGAGGGCTTCCTCCCAGGAGCCTTGAGTCCAGCCGGCTGTGGCTGATTTGTATGTCTGCTTTCCTACTGCATCACAAACAGTCCCTTCTCTCTCTGGCCACCTGGAGGCTCACCAGGCCATTAAGCCCTTGGTTCTGGTGCTGGTGTGCTGGGTTGCCTGGGGGAAGCAGCATGCCCGGGGGGAGGCCAGGCCTAAGGCCCTGCCTGACTGCCTGAGAACCAAGGTGGTGTCACTGCAGGTCCTTATGCTGAGAACTCTTGGAATGCCAGGGCCCCTAGGGCCCACTGAGGACACAGACCCTTTCCTGTAGTGCCAAGCACCTTTCCTTTCCATGTCTGTCTATCTGTCTGTACACCCCTCCTCCCAGTTCCCTGTGGCCCGGAACCTTCTCACGGTGATAATAATCACATGCTTCCCTTCATTGTGCTAGAGCATTTTGATTTCTCAAATCTCCTACCTCCCTGTAAGGTAGGAATGAACTGTTGTTAGCCCAGAGAGGGAAGGGGGCTTGCCAAGGCCCACGGCTAGGACTCGTGACCTTTCCACCCATGCCCATTCCCCACCTCTCGGCCATGCTCACATTCTTGGCTAAATTTTGCCTTGCAGAGGCATGGCCCAGTGACTGGGAGTTGGAAGCAGGTTGAGAGGAGGTGGAAATGGCAGAGCCCTAGGTCTCCAGGATGAACGGTCCTAGATTCTGGCCCCAGAAGCTCTGGGAGCTGGCATAGGGCCTGCCCCATTGCACAGATAGGGAAACTAAGGTTTAGGAAAGGGCAGTGATTACGGAGTAGAGCAAGCTGGGCTCCATTGCTCTCTTCTTCTGTCTCCCAAGGGCCCTGGGGACTCAAGTTAGGGGACCCCATGGGGCTGTTTGGGACCTGGGTGCTCATTTGGGCTGAGCCGCTGCTGGCTGAGGTCAAGTCCTCTGCCTCCGTCGGCAATCTGAGGGGTCCGTGAGTGGCTTCAGTGCTCCTTTGGGTGATTCAGACCCAGCCTACGCAGAAGCGGGTATCAGAGGGGGCAGTTTCCACCCAGGGCTCTGCCTGGTGCTCCCAGAATCTCGGGGAGGCCAAGGCTGCGGAGAATGTGCTGGGGAGGGGATGGGCCATTGTTGATGACTGGTGGGGGGAGGACAGTGTGGGTAGGAATGGGAGGGTGCCAGTCTCTCAGGGAGGCCACAGGGAAGGCAGGCTCTCCTGGCTACGGAAGAAGGCCAGGAATGAGCAAGGGGGAGGCGGAGCTGGGCTGGCTCCTGGGCCAGATCCTGCCTGGGTGAGCAGAGCCTGTATTCCTAGGTGGGTTTTGCCTTAGGCTCCCCTGGGGGGTTCCTGTGCAGACCTGAGAGGGCTGGAGGCCCGTGGGTTGGAGTTGGGGATGCCCAGGAGGCTCCCTTCACCTGGGATCTCTCTCTGTTGCCCACCCCTGTCATTCTGTCTCTCTTTCCTTACATCTGGGTCACTGCCCTTTCCTGCCACTCTTTTCACTCCCTGCCCAACAACGGCCTCCCACCAGTCTACCTCTGCCAGCCCTCCAAGTACCTCTGAAGCCAGAATGTCTCCAGAAGTGCTTAGGCCCAAGGGCACCCTGGCTGAGGCTGCCCAGGCCCTGCTCCTGGGCCATCCCAGAAGACCTGACGGGTCTGGAGCCCTTTCTCCCTGGGGATGGAAACCCATCAGGCTGTGCCCCAGCTGTCAGGTGTCGGGCTGCTTCAGTGGCCCCTACCCTGCCTGGGAATCTAGGCCTTGGATGCCCACAGCCAGCTGTGGAAATGGCTTTCTCCAGGCCACCCCTCCCTGGAGCTGGGTGCCTGCCCTGGGGAAGGCTGGCTAGGCTAGAGCCAGGGGCTTGTGCACTGGCCAGTTGCCGTGGGGCATCCTGGGTGTCAGAAGCTCTCAGGATGCAAGAGGAGGAGACTTGAGAGCTGGTCTTGGACACAGTGAGGGAGCCACTGGCAGAGACAGGGATGTATACAGAAGGGAAGAGGCAGGTTGGGGGAAGGACTGAAGGAGAGAGTATGAGACCCTAGAGAGCCCTGACTCAGAAAAGTCAAGTAACAGGGGCAGGCAGAGCCAGGGTTTAACCCCATGTGTCTGATGCCCACCCTAACCACCCATGCCGAGAGAATTAGGGCCACCAGACAGTGCTCTGAGAGAGTCTGTGTAGAAGAGCCTTCTGGGAAGGCTGTTTGGAGGAGGTGGCCTCTCAGCTGCCCGTTCTCTTTCTTCTTGAACCCAGTGCCTTGGAAGAGGATGCCATGACTGAAAGGCCTGCCTGATGCCATGTGAGGTCCCTGATTAGAGCCCCCTTCTTCATCCCCATTTGCCTCCCCAGGGCCCACAGTTAGCACCCACCCTCAGTGTCTTGGGAACCCCAGCCCTGGCCCAGACGTTAACCCTTTATTAACCACCCGCTGCCAGGCTCTGCGATGGGTGTGCAAGCTGGCCCCTGGTGCCCCATGTGGTTCTAGAGGTCTTCAGTGGGCTGGGCTCAGAGACTGGGCTGTAGAACCCAATGAAGGCAGGCTGGGCCTTGGTGGGGCTATTTTAGTACCTGACCATTTGTAAACTGGTTTCTGCGGGCTGTGTCGTGTGACAGCAGAGGGTCGGACCGTGGGGTTCGACTCCCAGCTTCACGGTCTGTGTGACCTCAGGCAAGTCCCTTTCCCACCCTGAGCCTCACTTTCTTCACCCATAAACTGGAGATCAAAGCATTCGTCCCCTCGTTGGCTCATTGCAAGGATGAACCAAGCCACGTGAAGCACTTACACGATCTGGCCAGTAGTCATTAGTCATAGCCAAAGCGCTGGCTATTGTTACTGTCCAGTACCGGGGACTGTTTCTCAAGCACCTGTCTCGTCCCAGAGGGAGAGGGGGAGGCTGGGTGCCACTTGAATGTGATGTTGGTGTGTAATTGCTCCCTTGCGGGGCTCTGTCCCTCCAGACGGGGTACATTCATCTGTTCCCATGTCCAGCTCAGGGCCCGCCTGGAGTGGGGATTCCCCGCACTGCAGTGGGCTTGGCTTGGGGCAGAATCTCTGAATAGAAGTGACCACTTGGGAGCCCCAGGAGGGCAGACCCTCAGGCTTTCTGAGGTCTCCTGTGCTGATCAGGCCCGAGTCCATGTCCTGGTGTTTCAGCCCGGCCCTGCAGGCTAGCGTGGGGTCTAGGTTCTGAAACACTTGTGTGTGAAGCCTGCAGGTTCCCATCCTGGTGGCTCTGATTCCATGTGTTCAAGAATCAGGAACTGCCACCCTCACGCCAGGCAGTGACCCCATGTGAGAAGGCTTGGCGATAGGGAGCAGGGTCACAAAATAGGCGGGACACTGGACTCCAGAGTCAGAGGGTCTTGGGGGACACAATATGGGCCCCCATCTGCCACGTGACAAGGGCAAGTGCTGCCCTGTTCCTGAGGCCCGGAGATCCTGCTTGTAAAACAGGGACGTTGAAGTCCCGCTCTCCACCTCAAAGAATGATGTGGGGTTCAATGAGGCCAGATTTGTGAAGCCGAGCTAGTATGGGGATGCTTCCATAAATTTACATAAACTTCCATGAATGCTCCCCTTCATCAGTCCTCCCTCTGCCCAACATCAGTTTCAAGTTCTTGGGGACAGCAACCTTTCAGGGACAGTTTGTAGAAACCTGTGTGTGTCTTGCATCTTAAGGGACTATCTTAAGCACACCCTCCTCCTGTCCTGTGAGTGGGGTCATCGTTTTGCCCGACTCCTCCCCTCACAGTCTCGTGTCTCTGTATGCCTGCCAAGGGCATGGCAAGCTGATTCCACCTTCTTCCTGGCCAAGACTCCATATCCCCATTTGATGCTGAAGCTTAGAGTGTGTAGGCAACTTGACAAAAGTCAAAGTCATACAGCTCTGTGAAATGGGATTGGCATTTAGGTCTCTCTCAATCCAAAGGCTGTACAATGACCCATCATTGTTTCCCCTGCTGTGGGGCTGGGGAGGGGTCCAGGGAAGGGGGCTAAATTCTGAGAGCCCACCTGGGAATCAGGGTCTTCCTGCTGGAGCCCCTGGAATCTGGGGCTCCTGGAGAGCCTCTTAGCCAGTTCTAAATATTCCTCTAACTCAGGGCTTCCCAACCGAGATGCTGAGTGTGCCCAACACATTAGGATGGTTGGTTATCTTCTCAGCCCCTGGGGACAGAGGGAGCCCTGGGCTGGTCACCGTAGACCAGGCATGTTTCTGTCTGTCCACCTCCATACCAGACAAACAGATATGCTTCTCTACATGTATCTCGAGGTGAAACATGGATGGCTCTAACCACTCCCCTCCCTGCCCCCACCATACATACTTAGCATACACCTTCCCCAAAAGGGTGGGGATTCATGGTCCTCTCTGGGCCTCAGTATCTTCAAAGGAAAAATGGGGATGAAGTCAGTGATGTCAAAAGCACCCTTCTGGTGCTGTGGATTAGAGTTTGTAAGCCCTAGAACTGGCGTTGGGAGGGAGTAGAGTCTGCAAGGGGCCATGGAGAGGGAGATGTCTGAGGCTATGGCTCAGCCTCAGTTTGAGTCTTTGGCTGCATGGTACCAGGTGGAGAGGCTGGAAAGATCAAGGTATCCGCTCTTCCCGACACTGCACACTCTGTAGGAGTGGCCCCTTCTTCGTGCCAACAACCTTCTAGGCTCATTGCTTGGTTTTGGAGCAGAGCCTCCTAGGAAGGGCACCATGGAAGAACATACTGGCCTGGATTGGTGGGGTTCATCTTTTCTTTCCTGATGGGAAGCCAAGAGTCAGCCTCAGAGCTAGGGGAGGATGAGGAGAAGGCAGGCAGGCAAAAGTGTGGAAGGGTGGGCTGAGCTGGCTTTGCCATCTTCCTCCTTCACTTAGGTGGTAGGTGAGGGTGGAGGGGGGCTCTGGTCTCAGGTCCCAGCTGAATTTTAATCAGGGCTTAGCCACTTACTTATGTGGCCTTAGGCAAGTCACTGAACCTCTGAGTCTTGGTTTCTTTATCTGTTACACAGGCATAACAGTATCTTGGGGGGTTGTTAGAGAGATTAGATAAGAGACAGTGGAAATGGTGTGCTCCAAACTATAAGGTCCTGTTATTACTATGCCACAGTTGGGCCAGGAGGGGGTCGGCTGCTGCCTATGTTCCTGGGTACCCCTGGCCATCTTCCCTCAAATGCCAGGTGTCAGTCCCAACTTCAGGTAGTAAGTATGGTCTTCAGGAGAACCAGAGCCTCTCATCCCGGCTGGTGGGATCGTGTGGCTGGAGTGTTTCTCACTGGGCCTCCGGTTCTGCATTTGTAAGACAAACAGCAGGGCTTGGGGCTTCAAAATCATGTGATTCCTGGGAGAGTCTGATCTG
>ML098546.1:20270-31210 GCA_003697995.1 Taxidea taxus jeffersonii | reverse complement strand
TAGAACTGCTGTTCTCCTTTACCTGTAATTCCCCGACATTTTTCCAGCACCCACCACAGATTCTTCTGGCTACAGATGCCACAGTTTGAGGTTAGGTATCTCACAGGATACAGTGGGGTTTATGAAGTTCTTTATGATGTCAAAGGACTTCTACAAATATCCAGTTAAATTTGTATGATTGGGAGAATAAAAACAAAACAAAGCAAAACAAACAAACAAAAAAGAAAACATGTTTCCCTGCCCCCGGATAAAGGGATCTCGGCACAGAACCATAGATTCACAATGATGTGCATAAACCCCAGCAAGCTGTTAATTTCCCTCAGTTACTCTCAGCACTCTGGGGAAGAATGGGGAGGAAATGTAGAAAAGAAGAGGAGTTTAGGTTACAGTCTGTCATCATTCCTGCCACCCATACGTGCCAAGGGTAGGAAAGAGAAGCTGCATCCTTGTGAGAGTCTCAAGGTTTTGGAAAGCTGGATTCTTTTTCTTTGGGCTCAAGGAGTATATAACTTCAGTCCTGGAACCAGCAAGGGGGAAAGGAGCAACATGAACCATGACCAATTTTGTCACCTTAGACTTTATTGGAGGGTCATCCTTATTACTTATGCTAACCAGCCACATGCATATGTCTGGGTGTGTCAGAAGGCCCCTCAGCCAGCATTGTATCTGGGCTGATAGGTGTCAACAATTCCAGGAGAGAGGATGGTAAACTAAAGAAGATCCAAATATAAAATGGAATTTTCTGGAGACAAGAAAGCGGGGTGATTCTAAACCCCGGTAAAAAGGGTTTCCTCCGTGACCTCCATGGAAACCTCAGTTGGCCTTGGACATTACCATTGGTTTCCTTACCCTTAATTTCCTTAAATGTGCTCATGGCCTCCAGCCACTTTAAAAACCAGTGTTCACCGTCTGTACCACCAGCACTATTATTTGCATGTCTTTTGTGAGCCATTATGAGTCAAAACTGTTCACCAAAACATAAAATCATGTCAGAAAGAGAAAAATGTGGAGGAGTTTAAAAATGAGCACTTTCTAAAATAAAGAGAGGGCAGAATGGCACACTGCTTTCATTGGCTGAGCACAATAGATGGTGTTCACTTCCACTGTGAGACTAACAATACATAAACATTTATAACATTAAGAGTTCTATAGCAAATAAGTGCAGAGTGGCACTTAAGGAGATATGCCTATAAAACTGTGAGTCAGAACATCAATGCACAGATTACCTTTTAACTTTTCAAAGGATCAAAACCTATGTCCGCCTTTTTAAATTTCTTAATTTGATTTGTTTTTGCCGAGAAATCACCCCTGACCTTTCCCATTGCATAATTTATCTTGAAATGTTGTCTATTTTATTTCTGGTAACCAGGTTTCTTTCTCTGTGGTTTCGAAGCACATAAGAAAAAAAAGAAAGTCCTTCTATCTTAACACTGGAATGGCGATACCTCTCAGCAGAGAAAAGTTGGACCAAAACTTACACAGAAATCTAAGTGGTTTCTGCAACTGTGTACTTCTCTCCGATATTCTGTTTTCCAGACAATGAGAAAGTGTTCTTTTGCAAGGTTTTGAAGTGATGAGTGTGACAGTGTAACTGAGTGAGCCACAACCACAGTTCTGTTGTTTGGTGCCACTGTAGAGTGGTTTGGGGGCTTTTGTTCTGTTTTCATCCATTGAAACTGACATTGCACCACGTGTCCCACTGCTCAGCACGTGTTGCAAATGGCAACGGATTTCAGCTTGCCCCACCCTGTTGTGGCTCTTGGGCAGTTACCCGCAGGTATTCAATAGGATGTGTATTTGGAACTGTTCAATGAGAAAACACGGTGAGAAGGGTGGAAAGCAGGTGGGAAAGTGGGTATCTTTGGAACACGGCAACGTGAGAGAGACTGAGATATACCATCATCATTCATTTCTGAAGTGATGAGCTGACTTGCTTACAGACACCTTCTCTAGTCCGGTGACATCGGTCATCCTGCTCGCACACTGGATACTATCTGGGCTAGTTCCCTTCTCTAGATCACTTAGCAACAGAGTATGGCCAACCACACACCCCAGACGCCAACTCTGTTTTACCGCCAGATATGTTTCTCAAGTGAAAGACTGAGCCAATGACTATGATTTGGCTCAGCGGTACTTCATCGACAGTTCTAGATGAATAATTTAAAGTGAATGTCTGAAACCTCAATGGATCCCTCAGAAATCTTCTGTCATACAACTTTTTCAGCTCTTCATTATCCTCCACAGTAAACCAGCATCTTACAAATTTTTTTTTTCTCATTTCCCCCAGGCCACTTAGGCCAACTCACTTATCACAGAAGTAAAGCTCTTGCTGGCCCCCTGGTTTCCTAAACACCCCATACACCATCTCCATCTCTCTTTGTCTCTCTCTCCCTGCTTTTGTTTTCATTCTTTTCTCTCTAACCCACTCTCATCCTTTTTTATTCTGTATTTCTATTTTTGTGAAGAATTGGGACCACATCCCCCACATGGATTCACTTGTTCATTAAGAAGTAGGACATTGAGGGATGCCTGGGGGGCTCAGTCGGTTGATTGTCTGCCTCTCGATTTCAGCTCAGCGCATGATCTCAGGGTCCTGAGATCAAGCCCCACATTGGGCTCTGCACTCAGCATGGAATCTGCTTGGGATTCTCTCTCCTTCTCTCTCTCTGCCCATTTCCTGGCTCATGCTCTCTCTCTTACTCTCTCTCTTTCTCAAATAAATAAATAAATAAATCTTAAAAAAAAAAAGAAAAAAAGAAACGAGACATTTATTGCCATGACTTTTTGGTGAGAATGGCATTGGACTTCTTCCAGACCACTTTACAGAGCCCATGACTTTGATTTTAGACGAATTAATTTCTCCCATTTCTCCCTCAGGCAAAGTATATTTCATACATCAGTATTTGTGGACTGAATTGAGGGACACAGAAACTCTTAGTCTTATCTGATTGTCATACATCTTCTGTGCCATGTGTAGCTTTAAGATACTGCGAACATTTTCTAAATGCCCAAGATCTCTCTTTTCCCAGCTATAAAATCATAATATCATCCCATAGATATGCATATTGGTTTGCATTTTGAGTGAAATGAAACAAATGCAAAACATCTGACATACAGTAGGTGATGAGCAGTGCTATTTTTGCCCCCCTTTACCAATGGTGCCTGGTGCTTTTCTCTGTATACAGGAAATTCTCCATTACTGGGTTATTTTCATAAACAAAACCAAAAGAAAAAAAAAAACCAAATCCCAGGGAAATAATAAATTATATCCTTCCTCGTGACTTTGTCGAAACAGTGACAGACTTCATGGTGGTGTGAAGAACTTGGCAAATGGGAAACTCTAGGGAATAGTGCTACTTGTTCTGGGTGAGGATGGACGGGGAGATACTTGTAGTGGGCATAATCCGCATGTCTTCACGTGTTTATGTGTTATCTGCTGGGCTGCGGCCGCCTCTCGGATGGGGCTCAGAATTCACACACAGCTCTGCTCCTGCAGAAAATAAATAGAAGGTCCAGGATGAAAAGCCCAGTGTGAACAGCATGTCCGGATACTCCCCTGGGATGCATCCACCGAGGAAATTCGGATGCATTTTCTCCTCTCCAAAAGCCAAGATGCAAGGGAGGCATTTTGAAGAGGCGTTTGATGGGGCTTAGCGTTTTTAGGAGGGAGATGGGTGATAGGTAGTCTGGGGAGAACAGGTAGTATGAGTCCAAGCATTTGGAATTTTGAACGGGTTCTCTTGCTTCTCAGTAGGTGGCTGCCTCTTGAGGTCTGGCATTCACCTGAGTCTTTAGCATTACCTCAGCATTTAAAGAGAAAACAAGTGAAAAGAGACTCCACAAAGCTGCATTTTAAGCAGCATCAACATCAAGGAATGCCCCAGGCTGGGTTTGGCTCACCCTGTTAGCATGCAGAATTATTTTGCACTGTAGAAAGCTGTCTTTTCCCAACCAAGAAGTCAAACAAAACAAAAAAGGCAGAACTAATTAAGACCGTCATATCTCAATAAATATGCAAATGCAAAATCAAAACAAAGAAATTCTATCTATCCCATCACAAATTTGCAAATTGCTGTACCGGGCTGGCTTGGAAGCGTGGCAAGGGACGGAGACTTCTTAATGGCTTTGCTCAGAAACTGTTTGCCAGCCGCATTTGTTGGGTTTATATGGGACAGTGAAGACGATGGACTTCCCAGGGTAAAAAATATTTTCATGCCTTGTCTGCAAACGCTATGGAGAGGGAAGAGGAATAAAAATACAGTCAAGGTTTTATGCTGTGAAATTTGCTTCCCCTATAGCATTTCAAGAAGAAAGCTAGTAGGATGCCCATGATATAAATGAAGACAGTGCAGCCCGGAGGAAGTAAGTTTACCATTTTTCCCTTGGTCTTTGGAACCAGGTTTCAAACCTTCAATGACTTGTCTCACTCCAAGTTTACATTTTGTTCCCGATTTGCATTTTTCCTAGTGTACCACGTGATTCTCCAACACCATCCAATGTGAGATCTGAATGTGTGTCTCCAAGCTCTCGAAGCATCCAGGTGAAAAGGAAGAAATGAAATCACTTTTCGGGTGTTTACTCCATACACTTCCCACATCTGGGTATTAAGGAGCTGGAAAGACCATTTGATTTCTGCATAAAGTTAGTTCTTTTTATTTCTACTTAGTGCAAGTGGTATAGGATGATTCCTTCTTACCGAACTCATCAGTCTGGGAAAATAAGAGAGAGAGAAGGACCTAAGTAGCTGAATCTGTAAGCTGCAGTAAGAGCAAACACAGCTTCATCTCAGAAACTCAAGCCTGCTCTCTGGCACGTGGAAGACTGTCCCTAGAAGGTTCTCCCTGGATGCCGGGGCTCTGTTTACTCTTCTGGTGTGCTGGGCTAACATTAGGGCGAGGCCCTTTAGGAGGGTGGGGAATTGCAGGGAACAAGCAAACCTCTCAGGAGCTCGGGGCCAGTCCGGCTCCGATGTATTCGTCACTGCCTTGGGCCTAGGGCAGTGCAACAAGTAGTCTGGCCGCTAACCAGAGATCAACCTACATGGAATCTCTTATTAATACGGAAAGTAATGTTAGACAGTAGCATGAGCCACAGAGAGTGGATCCACACTATGTGCTTGAACCAGTGAAAGAAAGGAGAGAGGGCAGGATTTCAAAGAAGAGGCGGGATGCAAGCTTTGCCTTCAAGACGGACTAGATAGTCAGGAGTGTCAAGGACAATTTCACTGCATTTTATTGGATGTGAGCAATTCCATTCAAAGGAAATAAGATAATGGATGGCGTGGTGGCAGGACCTCGCCTGGGACACCTACCACCAACAGTTTATCTTCTCTCTCCCTCTCTTTTCTACCCTCTGCCCTGCCCTTCTTTGGCTCCCTCCCTCCCTTCCTTCCTTCCCTCTTTTTCTCCTTACTTTTTTTAAAAATTTATATTTTTATTTAAATTCCATTAGCCAACATATAGTAGTATATCATTAGTTTTTGATATAGTTTCTTTCCCATTTTTTTTCTTTACATTTCCCCTCCTTCCCTGCTGCCTTTCTTTTACCTTTTCTATTAAAATCATTTTAGTATCATTTTTTCTCACTAAAATAATCATTTTATGGCATGTGTGTATATAATATAATATTAGAAAACATAGAATCATGGAGGATTGCTCGCTCAGGGCACCCCAAGGCCAGGCTGGAAAGTGTCAAACATCATGTCTGCCCACACTCTCTTGATCACTGATTATTTTAAGTTACTCTAGTGTGACTATCCAAGTGCAACCACAGTGAGAATGTAGGAGTATATTTTTCCTAGTATCCCATGTTTAGTAGTTTTTTCCTACAAAATTATTTCTCAAGATCTTATCTTTTCTTTCTGAGCTCAGTTTCCTTCTTATAGAAGTATACACGGTAGCAGTTCTTTCAGTGATGGTCCATGTGTGGGAAAGTGTATTTATTTTACCCTCTTTCACAAAAAATAAAGTCATGTGTGTTTGTTTTAGTATATAATTACAACTTGAGTTTGTTTTTTCTCAGCATTTCCAAGACATTCATTCATTGTTTTTGTTTTGTTTTGTTTTTCTGGCTAGGTGTAACATTTCTATTCTTTTCAAGCTTTTTAAAATTAACTTTTTAGATTTTAGGTTTTTTAGTTTTAGGTTTTTTTTTTAATTTTTTGGTTTTAGGTTTATAGGAAAGTTGCCAAGATATCACAGAGAGTTCCCTTTACCTGGTTCCCCCTATTTATGTGTTTGTTCATGTTTTAATGGGAAATCTGTTGCTCTAAATGTCCTTCATTTAAGGATAATCTGTTTTTTTTTTCTTTCCTAGTTTCTCTGATTCACCCTTTTTTACTGATATTCATCCTGATATGTATAATCATGGACTTTGTTTTGTTGCTTAAATTTTCCTACGTTCCGGAGTATTTTTTTTAAGGTTTTATTTATTTATTTGTCAGAGAGAACACAAGCAGGGGGAGCAGCAGACAGAGGGAGAAGAAGGCTCACTGATAAGCAGGGAGCCCAATGTGGGGCTTGATCCCAGGACCCTGAGATCATGACTTGACTGAGCCATCCAGGCATCCCCCAGAGTATTTCTTCAATTTGAGAACTTACCACCTCCCACTATTATTTTTTTGAAGATTGCCCGTTACCAAGTTAACCTACAACCCTCTATATACCTCTATCTTCTTATTTATGAATTCTCTGTTTAACTGTGTCTTTTGTGCTGTCGAACTGCCCATTGATCTAATTATTACATCTTTTTTTTTCTTCTAGAGAAATCTGTTCAATTTCTAAATTCTCCTATTTTTTTCTTCAAAAGGGTCTTATTCTTTCATGTTTCTAGAATTTGTTCTAATCCCCTAATCATTTTAAATGTCCTTACTCTATTCTGTCTTCCAGATTGTCATATTATTTCAGGTTTGTGGATGTCTGAATAATTTCCTCATCTAATCCATAACTTGTTTTTGTGGGTGTACCTTCAACAAGCCGTATCCTTCACCTCCTCCCATGTTCCCTAGACCCTGAGATTTGGAAGAATACCTCCATGGTAGTTTTATGCTTGTTTCTGAGGAGGACCTTAGGATTTTGCCAACTGGAATCACTCTGGTTATACTCACAGTGTAATTTTTAGGTCCCAGATCTTCTGTATCATTCGTGTTTTCTTTAGTTTGTCAAGTTTTTTCTCCCTTCCGCAATTAAATTTTCAAATTATTACATTGTTAACATTACTTCCCTAAATTGAAGCCTCTATTTCCTGTTTTTGTTTTTATACTAATTATGCTATCTCTTGACTCGTGTGGTAAATGATCAACGATTCCAATTTGCATTTCCTTTCAACTCATGTGTTATTTTTGTGAGTTACAACATTGTTTTCACATTGACAAGATTTGTACCTTTATATTCTATTCTCTAAACATAATTTCCAGGTTAGCCTTACTTATTAACATAGTTCTATGCTCATCAACATTTTTCTAATCATGGCTTTTCCGATTCTGAAATCTTTACTCTCTTTCATCTTTGGGTCACTTAGACTTTCTCACATGAAGTCTTCCCCCAGCCTCAACTTCACTGCCCTGAGGAAAACAAATTGCTTTATATTTCTTGAAGTCTTGCATGTTTGCTAATGTCTTTCTTTTGTAAAATCTCTCGGCTTTGTGTAAATATAAAATTAAAAACTTTCCTCATGGTTGAGTTTGCATTTGTTTAAAAATCAGTTGGTCTTACCTATGTAGATATATTTCTGGGTTCTCTGTCCCATTTTGTTGACCTACGTGTCTATCACTTTGCCAGAACTCTACAGTCTTGGTAACTGTAGATACAGAATACATCATGAAATTGAGTGGAGGGATTCTTCCCTCCTACTTAACTTTTGTTTTCAAAGGTGTTTTAGCTATTTGTAATTCCTTAGCCTTCCCACATGAATTTTAGCATAACCTCATCCAGATCAACAAAAGTATTTTTGGAATCTTGTTAAGAATCATGTTAAAGTTGTATACCAATTTGGGGAAAATTACCAGCTTTACTATGTTGAACCTTCTGGGCCATATATGCTTCTCCATTTATTTAAATTTTCTTGGATTTCTGTCATCAGCTTTTTCATTTTTTTTTTAGTATACAGGTCTGGTATATCTTTTGTGCTATTAACATCTAGGTATTTCATTTTTGTCTAGTGATTATAAAAGTTTAGTGATGTTTACATGACCCTTTTGCTAACTGAAATAGAATTGATTTTTGTATGTTGATCTTGTTACCTATGACCTCATGGACCTCAGTTATAGCTCTAGGAGTCATTTTTGTTTACTTGGTTTTTGTTTTTGTACATTCCCAAAATAGAGATAGTTTTATTTCTTGCCTTCCCATCTATATGCTTTTATATTCTTTCCCTGTCTCACGGTACTGGCTAAAGCTTCTAATACTGTGTTGAATCACAGTGATGACAATAGACATACATTTTTTTTTAATGTTATATTTGTCACCATACAGTACATCATTAGTTTTTGATGCAGTGTTCCATGATTCATTGTTTGTGTATAATACCCAGTGCTCCATGCAATACGTGACCTCCTTAATACCCATCACTGGGCTAACCCATCTCCCAATGCCTTCCCCTCTAAAACCCTCAGTTTGTTTCCCAGAGTCCATGGTGTTTCTCTCATGGTTTGTCTCCCCCTCCAATTTCCCCTTCATTTTTCCCTTCCTTCTCCTAATGCCCTCCACATTATTCCTTATGTTGCACAAATGAGTGAAACCATACAATAATTGTCTTTCTCTGCTTGACTTATTTCACGTAGCATAATTTCCTCCAGACCTGTCCATGTTGATACAAAAGTTGAGTATTCATCCTTTCTGATGACTGAGTAATATTCCATTGTATATATGGACCACATCTTTATCCATTCATTTGCTGAAGGGCATCTCGGCTCCTTCCACACTTTGGCTATTGTGGACATTGATGCTATGAACATTGGGGTGCATGTGTCCCTTCTTTTCACTACATCTGTGTCTTTGGGATAAATACCCAGTAGTGCAATTGCCCAGTCAAGGGTAGCCTGTTTTTAATTTTTTGAGGAACCTCAACACTGTTTTCCAAAGTGGCTACACCAGCTTGCATTCCCACCAACAGTGTAAGAAGGTTCCTCTTTTTCCACAATCTGTCCAACACCTGTTGTTTGTTGCCATGTCAATTTTTGCCATTCTAACTGGTGTAAGGAGGTATCTTAATGTGCTTTTGATTTGAATTTCCCTGATGGCTAATGATGAACATTTTTTCATGTGTCTGTTAGCCATTTGTATAACTTCTTTTGAGAAGTGTCTGTTCATGTCTTCTGCCCATTTTTTGACTTGATTATTTGTTTTTTGAGTGTTGAGTTTAACAGTAGACATCTTTGACTTGTTCCTGATCACAGGGAAAAGCATTCAGTCTTTCACCATTAGGTATAATAGTAATTGTAGGTTTTCATACATGTTCTTTATCAAGGCCTTATTTATAATATCTTTTCTGATGATTTTTCTCTTTTATGGGTGTTGAATTTTGTCAAATGCATTTTCTGCATAAAGGTATATGATCATGTGATTTTTCTTCATTATCCTGTTAATATATGGCTTCTACTGATTGCTTTTTGAATATTGAACCAGTTTTGAGTCCCTGGAAGTAACTCAACTTGGTTGGGTGGATAATTCTTTTTTATATAATGCTGAACTCAATTTGCTAATAGTTTATTAAGGATTTATATTCATGGGGTATATTGATCAGTAGTTTTCTTTCCTCCGTCTTACTGTCTTTGTCTAGTTAGTCTCAGGGTAATACTTGACTCATGAAATGAATAGGAATCGTTCTCTCATCTGTGTTTTCTGGAAAAGATTATGTAGAACGGGTGTTAATCCTTTTTAAATCATGTTGTAGAATTCTCCAGTGAAAATATCTGGCCCTAGAGATTTCTTCTTTAAGAGTTTAAATTATAAATTTAAATTTCTTAAGAGTTATAGAACTATTCAAACAGTCTACTTCATATTACATGAATTGTTGTAGTTTATACTTTTTGAGGAATTGGTCCATACTATCTAGGTTGTCAGATTTATGTCCATAGAGTTTTTTGTGGTATTTCCTTCTCCTTTCAATGCCTGCAGAGTCTGTAGTGATAGTCCTGTTTCATTCCTGGTGAGGTATTTAATGCCTTCCTTCTTTTTTTTCTTTGTTAGTCTTGTTAGAGGCAAGTCAATTTTATAGATCTTTTTTTTTCAAACAGCTCTTTTTTTCACTGATTTTTCTCCATTGTTTTTCTGTTTCAATTACATTGGTTTCTGTTTCTTTCTTATTTCCTTCCCTTTTTTCTACTTACTTTGGGTTTATTTTGCTCTTAGGTTTCTACTTCTTAAGGTAATAGCTTAGATTTTTTATTTTAGACTTTTTCTAAAGTAAGCATTTACTGCTATAAATCTCCATCCCACTATGGCTCTATCTGTGTCCCACAGAGTTTGACAGGTTATATTTGCAATTTCATTCAATTAAATGTATTTTTTTTTCTTTCCCTTGAAATATCCTATTTGACCTCCTGAATTATTTAAAAGTGTATTTACTTACTTTCCAAGTGCTTGGGAACTTTCCTTTTGTCTTTCCATTTTCGATTTCTGACTTGATTCCACTGTGTTCAGAGAATACACTCAGTACAATTTTGCTCCTTTTAAATTTTTGAGCTTTATTTATGGCTGAACATATGGTCTTTCTCAGAATATATTCCATGTACATTGAAAGGGAATATGTATTGTGTTGTTTAGGTCTGAAGTATTTTATTAATGTCAATTATACCTAGTTAGTTGATAGTGTTGTTGTTGATTTTTTGTCTAGTTGTTTAATCAACTATTGAGAAAGGAATGTTAAAGTCTTGAGCTATATTTATAGATTTGTTTAGTTCTCCTTTCTATCAGGTTTTGTTCTATCAGGTTTTGTTTCAC
>ML098546.1:0-15270 GCA_003697995.1 Taxidea taxus jeffersonii | reverse complement strand
CAAATTAAGTGAATCTGTGAAGATCAGAATTTAAAGGGAGAATATTTCAAAGAGATAGAGCTATCAAGACAGTCATTTGGTGGAAATGAAGATGAGCTTCTAAAGAAAATGATGTATCTTATTTGGTTGGATGTTGAGGAATTGGAAGATCATTTTAGAGATGAGAAATCTTTACCTGAATAAAGGGTTGGAAAAACATGCAGTCTGATATGTTTGGATGATCACAACCAGAACAGCTTGACGACTTGACTGTGGTGGGAAAGGTCCAGCTCCATGAATGATTGGAACAGACTCCACAGTAGAGGAAAGACAGGCCCTCATTAGAGGAAGACTGACTGTGGTGTTTATTTATGGACTTCTGCCAACTGGACCCCATAGGGAGCATCCCATCCATCAATACCCACACTGCATTAATAAGCAAGGAAAAGTCATTGCAAATTCCAAATTTGGAAGTGGCATAATAAAAATGATGCTTTAGAGAAGCTATTAGCAGTGTAAATTCAAATGGTTTTGTTATAGTTATAACCCAGGTGTGAAGCAACAAAGCTCAGTGCTTCCCTCCTTCAAGACCACGATTCACCGTCTTCTTCCATATCCACAGTAGAGCACTGGAATGAAAATTTGTTGATGGCCTTTACTCTGCCAGACACTCTGCTAGATAGAATCTGTGTGCTTTCTCATTTAGTCTACACAATAGCTCTTAAGGTACTATTCTTGCTATCCTACGAGGCTGGGGGTTTGCTAAGGTCTCATGGCCAGGGTTGAAGCTCAGGCTCTTGACACTGTACAGCATGTCATCTTGGTCCCTAGTATGGTGATGGCTGTGTCACAGGTCATCGGTTCTTGCTGACTTGAGCTCATGTTACACTTGGGCAGCTCTTACCTTCCTTTACTCAACTGCTTTATCACCTACAATTCAGCTTGTAAAATATGATAACAATTTAATGCTGTGCTACTGTGGGAACAAGATCCATATTTCTTTCCCTTCCCCTGCATTCAGGCAGTGTCCCACTAGACCTTCTGTTTAGGGTACTGAGGGCCTGGAGAGCAAAGAGGCTGCTCCCATCAGTCGGTAGACAATTAGGAAGCTGGACTGTGATTCATTTCCCAAGCTAACATGTAACCATGATGCTGATTACCCATTTTCATTGTTTATGGTGAGGCAGGTGGATGAACAGCTCTGCCTGATTTATGAAGTGCTTGCCTTCTATAAATCACAGAGTAGAAACCCAGCACGATGTTAATCCTAATTGGTTAAGTCCTAAGTAGGGAGTGATTAGAAAGTCTTCAGGAAAGAAGGTACCTCATGCAAATGAGATAGATATACAGTTCACTGGGAAGAAATATCCCCTGTTCTCTATATGTGGTCAAGGTTTGTTGTCCATTCCTGCTGTACCCTTCTACCTCTTGCTGGTCAGCCCCTGCTGATCTTCCATTTGTAAATAAACTAACATAAGCGGCAGAGAAGGAAGATGAGGGATGCACAAACATCGCAGAAGGAGAATGCTGTTTGCCTGCTTACTGTCTCCTGTATTAATTTCAACCTGGATTAATTGTCTAATTCTAACAAACCATCCATCATAATGAACGAGAGCTATGCAATGAGTCATAGTGCTTTGAGTTGCCGTGGAACACATTAGGGCTTTTGGTCTTAGCTACCCAAATTCCAGCCCCACCCTTCCCTGGACACAGTTGAAGTGACATTCTCCAATACTCTGAAAATGACACCCTTCTGTGATGTTTCACTTTGAGCCAAAAAGACCCTGAAGACCCTAAATGCATGAGGTTGTCCACCTCTTCTGATTGAAAATCTTCTGATCAGACTTAGAAATGCAGACTCTTCTGGAAAAGGACAAAGGAATCCCAAGATTTTAAGTGATTTCCTCTGCCATCTCAAAATAATGGTTGAGGACCCAGGGACTGTGTATGGGACACATTTAAAGGAGCAGGGGCTGTTGAGATGTAGACTCAGGGAAGACAACTTTCCTTCTCCCTTTCCAATCTATAACTGCTCCTTCCTTTGAGTAACTTCTCTTCATTTCCTTCCCCACCCCCTCTCTGTTTCCCTCCCCTTCTGTATTTTTCATCCCTTTCCCTTCCTTCCCTCCCTTCCCCCATTTGCTGGGAACCCATGGCAGACGTAGCAGCAGCAGCAGCGTGACCTCAGAACTGGATGATGAGCCCCCCTGCATGGAGGAAATTGATTACAGTACAGACAGCAGCTCAGACCTAGAAAGGAGCTTCTCTGAACTGGACCGGCAGATCCAAGAGTGCGCTTTCAACACGGACGAGGAAGGAGAAGAAGAAGAGGGGCCGGGCCAGGGAAGAAAAGCCAACCCTTAGCCCTGAGGTTCAGAGTGACTCCATGTCTCTGACCATTGAACTAGCAGCTGTGTTGTTTCTTCACCATCAGACTTGTACAGCATCGGTGGCAAAAGCCAGCCCATGTGAGCCCAGCAACCGAATGCCAGATTTTGTTTTAGTTTCACTAGGCATAGAGACTGGCTACATTACAATTCTACCTTTTACATACATAGTTAGGTGGCCTTTGGAGCCCACGCAAGCTGCCATTATTCTAGAAAGGGCTACTCTCAGGATTACCGTGGATCTTCTCGTCACTATTTTGAGCTCTTCTCCCTTCCTGTGCTTGAAACTGGAGCTGACTGCAAGTAGGAGTTTGGCTTCTTTTTGACTTCTCAGCCAGATTTCTATGTGGTTGTCTAAGCTGTTCTACGTATGAGTGTTCTCTCTGAGTTGTGTTCCTACTAATGCATCTGAACTCCTCAGCACAAATTATGAGTCCCACTGAGAACCTCCGAGGGTCCTAGCAGGGTCTTCAGTTGCTGAATTATTGAGCATGAATGGCCGCACAACAGAGGGGAATTTGCAAGCATCATGCTTAGTCTGTTTTAACAATATATATTTTACAGATCCAGTATAACCCAGAAACTGTCCTAGATTCTAAGGGAAAAGGCACAATACCAAATAAGACATGGCCATTGGTCTTTACAAACTTTAAAATCCTATGAATTCAGGCCACTAACCATGATGCTGGAAGGCAGCAAGTCATGGTGGAGAAATCATTCATTTCAGACAGAGACAGATGGGGCTCATATCCTGGATTTGGCAGTCAGTTGTTATAAGAACTAAGGCAACTAATTAGATTTTCCCAAACCTCAGTTTTCTTGTATGTACAATGGAGATGAACATTATCTATAAGATAAAGTTATTGTGAAGATGAAATGAGATAATATATAAAACTATACAGATTGGTCCATGGTAGGTACCCAATAATGTTGGCTGATTTTCCTCGCTAACACAAGTAGAGCATTTTGCATAGGCATTCTCACCGTTACAGAAGACATCATCTGCAGTCGCATGGTTAGAAGGTACTTCCTCTTCCTGGAAGGAGTCTGGGAAGGAGGTTACAGAGGAGTGGAGTGTAGGAGGTTGAAATGTCATGAAGTAAGTGAAATGGAGTAAGGCCCTTTGGCATTCAGAGGCAAATAGTTTAGAGATTGAGATGATCTTTAGCTGGACAGGACCCAAGCAGAAAAGATGAGAAGGGGCATGGAAGTCAGATACTGAAATGAGAGATAATATGGAGAAAATATGGTAGGTGAAATTTATGTTTGTCCAGATGCCATCTATATTTAGTTATGATTAGGTTTAGCTATAAGAAAAGGAGAATCCAAAATTGTAGTAACTTTGTAAAACAAAATCTATTTATCTTCTATGTGGATTCCAGATATAAGCAGGCCAGAGCTGGTATCATGAGTACCTGGTGTCCAGCACCCAGTTTCTATGGCTTTTTACCTTTGCTGCTTGTTGCTTCTGTCTAGCCAAAGATGGCTACCAAAGCATCAGCCTTTGCATCTATATCCCAGTCAGCAATAAGAAGGATAGAGAAAGAAGAACACATTCTCCATATTTCACAAAGTTATACATTACACTTCTCCACAATCCTACCATCTAACAAGTGGTCCTATGGCCACAGGTAGCTGCAAGAGAGGTTGGAAAATATAGTCTGTGTTTGAGTTGGGCATAGGGAAAAGAGGATAATGCACACTGGGGATCAAATATTGCAATACTTTTCTTGATAAACCAATCACCACCATGAGGTTTTGGAAACAATAATTTCAGAAAATAAACTCTCATCAACCCTCCAGACCAGCAGAAAGCCACACTGTAAGACTTTGCCATAATTTAGCCCTGAGGCATAGACGAAAGGCTAGTATGTTGTGATTCGAAGAGCTGATAATAATATGATTATTTTTATTATTATTACTGCTACTACTATTATTGATAATCCCTTCTTTTTCCAACTCCTTTCCAGATTTCCTTGCTATAGTTCAGAAACCACATATCCATTCTTGGTGTTAAGACACTCAGATGTCTGAAACATATATAAGAGGTTTAAAGGAAATAGCAAAGACACCACATTCAAATCCCAGATAACAGGAGGGCTTAACTGCTCTTATAAATCTTTCCACTCTTAAATAGAGGATAGCAAAATGTTTCTGTTCTCCGCTTGCTTGCAGTAGTCGGGAAGACAGTTGTGTTGAAAATGTAAACGTTGGGAGGGATGGAAATAATAGTGACTCATCATCACCACTTTGTGCCTCAACTGGCATTCATTTACGGGTGAGCTTCCAGTCACCTGACATTGTTTCTGAGGGCAAGTGACCCAGACATGAAATTTTCTATGTAGCAGGTTTAGGAAAAACCGGGGACATGGAACATGTGATTGATTCATGTAACAGACATACATTAAGCATCTACTGTGTGTCGTGTACTTTACTAAGCCCTAAGGATGCAGGGGGAAGGAACTATTCTGTTTGCAAGTGGGAAAGATGAGCAGCAAACATTTTAATACAGTGGCTCACGCCTTTGTAGAACTCTGGAGAAGATCATCCAATGGGGCATTGGTGGTGGGAAACGTCTACCAAGAGATGATGCTTGAAGGACTCACAAGAGTTGTCAGGTAAAAAGGAGAGGGAACATGCTAAGGAGTAGAATGACTTTGTGCAAAAGCCCTGTGGTGGGGTTAGAGCTTGGAACAAAATCATTATTGTGACTGGTTTAAAAGATGTATTTGTGTGTGGGGACGGGAGGGGAGTGACAAGAGATGAACGTGAGAACATTGGCCTCAACCTGATCAGGGAACATTGGATATAGAAAGGCCTTGATGGGAAGGTTGGTCTTTGTTCTGAATGTGCTGGTGGGGACAAAGAATCTTCAGTAGAAGCATGCCCGGGAATGATGTCTGTGGGCATGCATCAGGACCGCTGTCCTGCTTGCTTATGACCAACTGACTGGATACTCTGTTATGGTGGTAGCTCGGTAGTATGAGAGCCCTCCGTGTGACATGACCTTTTTTGCAGATCAGCAGGTTTGCAGTAAGAGGAGAGATAATGAGTGCAGTTTGGGCTCATGTTGAATATTGGGCGCCGATAACAGGTCCATCGGGAAAGGACTCCTAGAAGTACATCAATAGAAGAAGAGGCATAAACAGTGAGATGGGGACTGGTGGGAGTCTTGAGTAACTAAGCCCAGGGGCCAGTCACCTGAGAAGGAGTTTGCTTGGAGGGAACAAAAGAGTTAGAGAGAGAGCTGACTTCTGTCTCTTCCCACTGGGACTGAAGACCATTGTGTGCTACACCTCACTGATTTTCAGTCTGGGGGAAGAGAGGGATCACTGGCAAGTCAACTCCAGATGATGATAGAAGTAGCTTTTCCAGCCCAGCCAGACATGTGTCTTCTGGCCAAGCCACTATAGTGAATTGTTCTGAAAACCCTCTTCTACCAAACTCAGAGCCAAACAAGATTACTCAAGGATTCCAGGCAGTGATGGGCTCTAATGGGAAGCAGATGTGGTTCAAAGTGTGCAGGGGATGAGAGTCTGGAGCACTGATGCTGGAGCCAGACCATGGGCACAGGTGTGCTGGACCAGCTGTTACACAGTGCCCTTCCTGACAGGGCTAGGACTGGGAAGGGGGTGAGCAGTGGGGCTGCAGTTTCCTGGGGGTAGCCTTTCTCGGATAGGCAAATGTGGGTAGCTAGCCTTTTACACCTCTAGGACAGTCCCATTTGGGGTAGAGAAGTACAAGGTTTCTTGTGATCCCCTAAGGATCATCTTTTCAGGATCCCCTAAGGTGGAATCTGCTGGCTGCTCTTGACACTTACCCGTGGCAAAGGACTTTTTAGCTCCATACTTCCCACAGGAGAAAGAGCCCTGCACAACCCAGCCCCCAGTCTTCTCTGCTGACTCAGTTTCTGCCTTTCTGCAGTCTCTTCACTTTGCCATGTGACATAGCTTTATTTTATCTCACTGCACATATGCGTGTGTGTGAACACGCATAGACGCACACACAGATGCACATATGCACGTGCACACACACACACACAATCACTTCTTGAGCCACAGAGCTCCCTAAATACCTTCTTTGATTTTTCACACATTTTCACATTTTTCCTCTGTCTCTGATGAGCATCTCCCATTATGCGATTTGGGCATTTCAGGACCCAGTTCAAGTAACACCTTCCTTCTATTAGACCTTTCCTAATCAGCCCAGCCAAGTTCTAGAATCTCTCATCTGTGTCACTGCTGCACTATTTCTAAGTCCCTCCTAAAGGATGCTCTTTATTTACAATTTTATTCATGTGGTTTGCATAGCCCCACCCACACTGGCCAATGGGTGGAGAATGCTTAAGAGGCATGTTCCTGATATCATCTTATCGTCTCTTCCTGCAGCCTGCATTCGTCTTGATACATTGGTGGCAGTCAAAATATATCTTCCCCTAACCTCAAACTTGAACGTCCAATGTTTCAGTGAAATCCCATATATTTCCCTTTGATTCCTTCCTCTCCCATCTCAAATCAGAGTTTATGTTACAGAAAAGGTAAATGATTTCACTAAAAGGGCATTGAGCACAGACCTCAGCCTCTCAAGCTGATGGCTTCCATGGAAGACTGGTTCCCATGTGAGGCAAGCCTGAGAAGGAGCAGAGTGGCCTTGCCCTTGCCTGTATTGTGCAAATGTTTAGCTAGAGCAGAGAGAATGGGGGAGCAGAATCCCCAGGTGTTGCCAGTGGCTGCAGGATTCAGCCAGGTGCTCTGCACCGAGGACTGCCTTTGGAGGACTGCACATGGGGCTCTGTGTGCGTCATGCCAACTTGGCCACCTGGGGCCTTCTTACAGTCCTGTCTGTGAGAATCCAAGCATTCCAGCCACTGGCTCCCATTTCTGCCAGGCCTCCAGAGAAACAAAGGGTTCAGAGCCACAAAGCACATTTGAAAATAACCTGATTCTTGAGTTATGGGCTCACATTGAGGGATGCCAGCGCTCATCGAGTCACATGACACCCCTAAGAGGAGAAGTTCTTGTGCCCAGCTTTTATTTCCCAACCTGGACAACTGAGCTGCTGAAATAATTTCATATTGCAAGGGGAGCCTCTGCTCTCTGCCAAGGGAAGGAGCTTCCATGGAAGGCCTGACATAAGTCATCCTTGTTAGGGACTCAGGACAGTGGCCTGCATGGTGGGTGTGAACATTTGCCTTTGTATTAGAGTGATAGATTCCTTTTGCCCTGCTGGTGCAACCCGCTCCAGCCCCCTAAAGGCTCCAGGCTTGGAAAGGCACAGGGACAGTAGCCTGGGTTCTCACCATGAGAGCTTTTTTTGGGCAAAAATAATTCATTAGGTCTGGAGCCTGCTGCTGTCTTCCCAACAGATGTCCTCTTTTGTTCATGTTGTGGTTTGGCTTCCTGAGTGCCCAACTGATTCTTGATTTAAAAAAAAAAAAAAAAAAGTGTTGTTTAGAAAAAAGAAAGTGGCAAAAAGACATTTTTGAATAAAAACAGATTGTATTACAGCCTCTCCGTGCCTAACAATGAAAAGAATGCAATTGTATGTAACTTAACATCATCTACTGTACACATTCCAACCCAATGGAGATGGGATTGAGCTTGAGTTCCCTCCCACACACACACACACACACTCGAAATGTAAAAAACAGAGCGAGTGAGGGAAAGTTTATGATCAGACACACGATCATAAAAGTGGGGAGCAGCTAGACAGTGCTTCTACCCCACACTGCCAGACACAGTTGAGATGGAAGACTTTTCGGGAAGAAGGTGAATCCTTCTTATCAGCATGTGGCATAAAGTAGTCTTCTAGCACGTGTATATTTTGAGCCTGCTTAGGTCATGCGGAAAAAAAGGATCCAGTCCTCTCTGGAAGAGAATGCATCCTTGTGGGAGAATTACCAGATAAACCACATTTGGGTCGTAGGACAAGACAGGAATAGAGCAATGGATGAGTGTCTAGAACAAACTGGTCATTCTGGTTAGGAGCTTCTGGTCTTTTCTAGGGCCGAATGGGGTGAAGAGGACTCAGGCAAATATTATCACTACTCCCCCCTCGCCCCCGACAAAATACTGCCACTAATAATTAAGTGCCGTTGCTGGAGCAGTTCAGTCGGGATGTCTGAGTGTGGTTTTGTGCTTTGGGGGTCGGGGTGCGAAGTGGCATTGAGGTCAGTTCCGTGTGCTAGCTGGGGGACAGAGCGAGGGAGCAAAGAGGCGGACGGCCCTGTCAGCCAGAATATGGAGCTTAAATGAATGGATGTTCTCAGACAGAATCATTTCAACTGGTCCCCACCCACTCCTCAGTCTGAAGAGTCAGTGATTTTAGAAGGTACCGCGGAGAAAAAAACCTGTCTGTGATTCCCTCTCTGCTCATACTCATTTAAGCTCTCACTACCGCTCCGTGTGATAGACGGGCATCATTACTGCCATTTTCAAAGTGAGGACCCGCTGCACTTTCCGTAGGTATTGGGGCTGGAGTCTGCTCCCAGGAAAGTTTTGATCCTGCCCCCCACCATGCCGACATTCACCTGTGCTGAACGTGAAGGCACATGTCTAAGACCATGAGCTGTCATGTCATGCTTCACAACTGCAGCCAGAGGTAAGCCCTCTGGTTATCCCTCCTGTGGCAGGTGGGATGCTCCGGCATAAGAAGGCAAGTACTCATCTATGGTTACGCAGCCAGTAAGTGGTAGGCTCATGGTCTCAGGCAGTCTGACACCTCAGTCTGCCCTCCAAGGAAAGGTGGTCTCTTCAAAGACCCCTGAGGGCATTTTAGAAGCCACAGAGTAGTTCCCTGTCTCCATGGAGGGCAGAATTGTTGTTTTTGATCCCTGATTCAGCCACCATAACTGGTCTGGACATCCCTGCAGAACACCCGACTCCACCTCAGACTCACAGGTTCAAAGTCACATCCTCATGATTTCCTCCCACCAAGCCTACCTCCAAGTTCCTCACTTGATCACCTTGACAGGAATCTATGTCTTCTTGTTTTTTGTGTACCGGGTGCACAGCCCAAAGTCTGAGCTAGACAGGCAGGAAGCATTCACTAAACCCGTGGCTCCACCAGTCTTGCCAAGCCTTGCTCTTCTTACCTCCAGTTTAAATGCGTTTGTCCATTACTCATTCTTCTTGGTTCATTTCTTGCCTGGTTTTCAGTGATGCTTTCCCCAGGCTCTCCTCACCTCTTGCCTCCTTTCCAGTTCAGATGATGTGCAGCCAGATGATGTTTGGAATGAGTTTTTGTTTCCTATTTCTGCTGCTTACCACCTTTCAGTGGCCTCCCCTGGTCCCAAGAATAAAATGCAAATGGAACCAAAATGCAAATGCCCGCCCTTGAGGCCTTGTGGATCCAGCTACTGGCTAACTTTCTGGTATCCTGCCTTAACACAAGCCCCTACTGCAGTCATAAAAAATCAGTTTCAGTTTCCAGAAAGCACTTTCCTCTTTTGCTGTCTCTGTTTCCACCTCTGTGTTTAATTCTATTCACAATAGCCTAAATGTATCCTCCTCCACGAAGTCTTCCCTTACCTGACTCCAAGCTCTCGTATAGTCCTATAGAAACCCCGTCATAGCTTCTGGTGCACGCTGTGGCCTCTGGGTTTTCTGCCCACCCAACCCCGCCCCCTGAGACTTTGCATTTTTGTTGAAGAGAGACGTTGTTCACTGCCATATCCTGAGGGCCAAGCATCGTGCCCAAGACTTGGAGGGCCTTCATTAAATATGTGTTGAGTGACTGAGATCTTAATTTCCATTCCGAAGGTCTCCTGAGAATGACCTCGTCCTCGTTGCCTCAGTAACCTAGTAAACATGAAAAGCAGAGCTGCAGAAAAGTAGGACATGCCTGTGTCCAGCACACTCAGGGAAGCAAGGAAGCATCGAGGAAAAATCCCACTCAGCCCCTGCTCTGTGATGCCTTCCGCTGTTATTTTCCAGAAGCAGCTTCCTTTTTTCCTCCAAATGGCCTGTAGAGGTCAGAAAAGGGCCTTGGTTTCAGATCGCAGGCTGTCCTCCGCCCCCATTAGCATTCACCCCGGGTGTCTACAATTAAGCAAACCTAGGCGCTGCACATAGGAACGGAAATGCATTGACTTTAATAAAACAGAGTGTAAAACAACTTTAGATTGACTCCGGCCTTGTTTATTCTTGCACACTTGTAATTCTGGTTCGGTATATTCCCAGTCAAAGAGCCCATTGTCCTGGGAACTGAAGCTTGTCCCTTCTTCATCGCTGCAGCAGCCCCACGGAGGAGGCAAGCCGCACCAGCTCACTGCTCCTGACTCAAAGCAAAAATGTTTTCGTATCTCTTAAAGAAAAACAACAAAAAAATAGAAGGGCCTATGGACACGATGGGAGGCGCTCCCACTGTTGTTCTAGGCTTTTATTTTTTCCCCCACGAATGGGAGTACATTCAGAGTCCAGGGGAAGGGGGGAGATCATATAATAAAGACAGAGCTGGCGGCCTTGTGGCCTCCCATCATGAAATTTAGGAACTGATGACCCTGTTCCATAAATTATTTTCTCGTGCACGGGAAAGACCCTTGGACCAGAACTTGAGAGTCCATGATTTGAGGTCTGGCTCTGCAACTTCAATGTGTGATTTGTGGGGAGGACGCTTCATTTGTAGGGTCTCAGTTTCTCCACTCGAGAGCCAGACCTGATGAAATGTGCGGTCGCTTCTCTCTGTCCCCCTCACTGTGGCTGTGGCAGGCCCGTGGAGAGGGCTTCCAAGCCTTGGGCTGGCCCAGCGCACACAGGGGCAGCGTGAGCTGGCTCACACTAGCGCTCTGTCCATCTGGGGCCCGAGGCCAGGCACGCACAATGATCTTTTCAGAGCCCAGGCTGATGCCGTTGAGACACTGCCAATGCCCAGCAGAATCAAAGCTTCCGAAATCAGAACTAAAAATAAATAATGAAACAAAGAACATCAACAGGAAGACCTAAAAGTGGGGGAGGGGGACAAATTGAGTCAGCAGAGTCAGGGGGCATTGTGGGGGGCAATGAAATTCTCATTGGAGCTCATAGCCCTGCTGGGTTGACTGTGGGGTGCCAAGTGCTCTGGGAACTGGCAGTGTGATGCTGGGAGAGGATGCTCCTGGAGCAGAGGTGTGACTGGCTCTTGGGCTCATTTCCTCTCTCAGCACAGCTGACCCGCCCACTCGTAGCCCCACTCTTTGTTGGCAGCTCAGAGAGTTCTTTAACAGTCATGTCCTGTCCCGGGCTCTCACTCAGGCCCAGCCAGCTGCCCTCATTGACCTTGCTCCCCCACGCCCAGATTTGGGGCCAGCTTCCTCTTTGCACACACTCAGAATTTTAGTGCAAATGACTTTAGGATCTGGTGAGTTGGGCTGGAGCTTGCAAGAGGGTTAGGCAGGGAAAGGGAGCTAATAGCCATGAAGCATATTCCATGTGCTGCCCCTGGAGCTCGGTACTTTCTGCAGTAATGGGGTTGGAGGAGCAGCTGCGGGGGAAGTCGCGGGGGAACTCCACTCCTGTGCCAACGCCACCCTTGCACACCTGCAGGCCCTTCCTGGTTCTCCCTCCACCTTGCCCAGGGTGGAGAGCCGGAGCAGGTGGAGGGGTTGTTTAGCGAGTCAGATCAGTGAACTTGGGGCTGTGCAGTGTGGGCATCATTGGAGTAAGGTTCCAGGAGCTGCTGGCTGTCATTAGATGGTGACAGAGATTGGGGTCCCACATGCTGGCTGAAAAGGAGAGGGGAAAATTAGAAAGGATGGGACTTCCCAGGGAGGCCGGAGGCCAGAATCCAAGCAGAATTTGAGCCTTGTGAGAAACCCTGACTCATAAAATTATAAGCAGTGTGTAGAGTTTAAGTCGATTCCTGATCTGTGGGGTCTAATTTCAGGCCCCTACTACACCCTCAAAACTTCTGTAAAAGCCAGGGTGCCTGGGTGGCTCACTCAGTTAAACACCAGACTCTTGGTTTCAGCTCAGGTCATGATCTCAGGCTCGGGGAAGTCTGCTTCAGATTCTCTACCTCTGTCCCTTTCCCCTGTGTTTATGCTCTCTCTCTCTCTCTCTCTCTCACTCACTCGCTCTCTGTCTCTCTCAAATAAATAAATAAAATCTTTAAAGTCAGTAAAGTTGACTTTCCCCAAGAGTGGGGTTCTGATGATATTTTGAGTAAATGGAAGATGAGCTTATTCATTTTGGATAAAAAGACTACAGGCAGAGGCTGTCAGAGTAATCAGTGGAAGCAAGGAATCTGAAAATTCATATCCAGAGCATGTACAGTTCCCACACTATTGCTTGGAAGCTTCAGCCATTTTATTCAGATAGGAAAATGATGAAAATAATAATGATGGTAGTAGTCACCAAGTTACCAGGAACACTGACTATGTACCAGTTCTTAGGCTGAGGGTTTATTATTCACAAAATCCCTGTGAGGTAAGTGACTATCACTGTCCCCATTTTGTAAAGGTACTCAGTAGTGTGTGCTAAGTAAGTAGCTAGGAGAGAGGCCATGTTAGGCTCTGAGCTAAGCTTATTTTCTCCATGGTATAATAATCCCTAAAAAGAAATGATCTTTAGTGGATCATTTGCTGGAAGTTCCTTGTATCCTATCTCATCCCTTCCCTTCCCTTCCCCCCTTCTTTCTTTCCTTAATATCCCTCCCTTCCCTTTCCTTCCTTCCTTCCTTCCTTCCTTCCTTCCTTCCTTCCTTCCTTCTTATTCTTTTTCTTGAAGAAAACTAGCCTTCATGCTTCCTTCCTCAGATTTAACTATAAACGAATCTGTAATTTTCAGTACCTTATTTTCAAACTTTGTCAAGAACTATTCTTTCCCCATACACTTATTAATCTTAATTTTACTCAGCCTTCTTTCCATATTTCTAGCTGAAAATGCTGCATGACCTTTTAAAGGGATCTCCCAATGGGTTGATGGTGGTGGATGGTGCCATACATGTGAAACTCACGAAGCACATAGTTAGTCTCCCAAAGCAAATGTCGAGAGCAATTTTTTAAAGATAAATAACATGAATTTTAAATAGGTTAAGTGGACATCATGGAGGAATCTGACCCCATCCCAACAAAATCAGGGTTGGGTTAGGATAAGGAAAGATTTTCCTTATGATGTTTGCTGTGGGTCAGGAGATAAATTTTCAGATCTCTGTCATGCCATGAGTGTTCTGAACAATATGAGATGTTCCCAGTAGCCATATTTTTGTTAGAGTTCCATCTTGCAGCCACCTTAGGGTGAGGGTGCTTAGGATTCCCTTCAGCATTACATACAGAAATCTATGAGCATCACGTAGCCATTACCTGGTTTCAAGTGATTCTCAACTGATTCGTCCAGGATCTCTGATCTCTGAAACCGAATCTACGGCTACCTCTCAGCTTCACTTAATTTCTGT
Source organism: Taxidea taxus jeffersonii (assembly GCA_003697995.1). Lineage (NCBI taxonomy): Eukaryota > Metazoa > Chordata > Mammalia > Carnivora > Mustelidae > Taxidea > Taxidea taxus. The sequence goes on along the minus strand of ML098546.1, from coordinate 1,534 downwards.
TTACCAATGCTCAAGGGAGCCAGCCATGTCAACAAGGCCATTCAGCAAGGAGCAACAGGACGAACTTGCCCTCTTCTGTTGGAAGTGGATTTCCATGTCATGTGGCATTAAGTCAGCGATACTCCACAAAGACAGTTTACCTGAGTCATGTTGCTCTTCTTCTGAATGTATTTGTTCTTTTGATTCATTAGTTTTGTTTTGTTTTGTTCTCATCTGCTGTGCCTCTATGATAACAGGACCAGAGACATTTAACACTTAAAAAAAAAAAGAAAAAAGAAGAAAGAAAAAAAGGAAAGTCAGAACCCAGAAAATTAGAGTGAAGTCAAATCTCAGGATCGTCAACAATTAGCTGCTCACTGTGGCCGTGTACACACACACGCACATGCACACACACACACACACACACACACACACACACAGAGCTTTCTTAAGGAAAAACTCTTATATGGATCAAGAGAAAAATGGAGCATTTGAGAACACTGATTTGGTGACCACTGCAGAGAACAGGATTTTTGTGGCAAGAGGAAGAAGATTATAAATAGAAGATACTGAAGCAGCCTTTCTCATGATGCATTATAATTGGTGTCACAAGATCTTATGCAAGGAAATATGGCAAAGATGGTGTCATAGGGATGTCTCCAGCTGAGGACGCACCCTCACTGGTGGAAGAACTATAGGATCAGAATGGGACAAGGGAGAAGGGGTGGGTTGGGGCTGCCTCACCCACTCCGCTGTGGACCTCGGGAGGCAAGGGCCATCCCATGGGCAATGTCAGTAATTATGCCTTACTTATATATTGCTGCAAAATCCACTGCCACAGATTTAGCAGTGTAAGTCAACATCTACTCACTACCTCACAGTTCTGCCCTCAGAAGTATGGGAGAACTCCACTAGGTTCTCCGCTCCAGGTGCCTCCAACTGGAGAAACCCAAGTGTCAGCCAGCCTGGGATCTGACATGAAGGCTCGGGAAAAGAATCTGCTTCTGGACTTGGTCATAAGGTTGGCTGAATTCAGTTCCTGTGGTTACAGGACTGACCTTCCTGTGTCCATGTTGGTTGTCACCTGGGGGGCTGTTTGTGCTCAGCCCTCATCCCGTAGAAGGTGGCACCTAAAAGCCAGGAATAATATGTTGAACCCCCTTCACGCTTTCACTCTGATTTCTTCTGCTACCAGCTGGAGGAAACGCTCTGCTTATAAAAGCCTGGTGCAATTAAACTAGGCTCACCATCTTAATCTCTCTCTTACCTTATGATACAACATAATCACAATAGTAAAATCTCACTATCTTCACGGGTTCCACCTCTGATTAAAAGGGGAAGGAAGGGGTGAGCCTCGTTGGCTCAGTTGGTTAATCATAGGACTCGATTTTAGCTTAAGTCATGATCTCAGGGTCAGAGGATTCAACCCCGAGTCAGGCTCTGCACTCAGCAGGGAGTCTCTCTCTCCCTCTCCCTCTACCCCTCCCCTGCACACATGCACTCGTGCAAGCACTTTCTCTCTCTAAAGTAAGCAAATAAATCTTCAAAAAAAAAA
>RCUC01114579.1:0-18734 GCA_003697995.1 Taxidea taxus jeffersonii | reverse complement strand
ACAGACTTGATTCTCGTTCATAGTGAAGTGCATGCCACGTTCCTCACACTCTCTCCCACTGAATTGGACATGATTCTGGCTTCCTGATGAATGCCCTTTTTATGGTACTGGCTTTCATGACACGGTTGCCTCTTGGCCTTCAGCACAAGCACATTCTCTAGTTTCCCTGCTTAGTTTTTTTTTTTCTTTAAGCTTTTTTATTTAAACATATAATGTAACCCCACCACCCTCTCCCAACCCCTCTCCCCCCCACCCCCCTCAGTTTGTTTTATGACATTAAGAGTCTCTTTTGGTTTGTCTCCCTCCCGATCCCATCTTGTTTCATTTTTTTCTTTTCCTACCACCTTAACCCCCACCCCCGTTGCATCTCCACTTCCTGAGGTTGTTCTTCATCACCGAGCACCTGCCTGCAGAGATCCATTGTATAAGACGTGGTTCCCCGGAGCTCAGCATATATTTCTTACTGTGTATTGCACCCCAGCTGTTGTCTAACACTCCTGTCTGCTTGCGACGTGGTCGCATAAGGATGGGTCTTCCTAGGATTCCTTCTCATAGTTACAGAGATGAAAGTATGTTGATTTGTTACACAGACAGTGTAAAAGTCTTCCATATTCACGAATGATATTTCCTGAAAAACAAAAGAGCAAAGACTGGCCTGGAGAGATCCATTGTACACGAACTGATTCCACACAATCTAGGAAATATTACTTACCAAGTATTGCACCACAGAGGGTGTCTATCACTGGGAACTGCCTGGGAGGTGCTATGGCAGGATGGTTCTACACAGGATTCTTTCTCATAGGTAGAGAGGAACTTTAGTGATCCTGTCACTCAGACATTGCAAAGTACTTCCTTGCCCACCAATGATACTTTCTGAAGAAAATATACAAAGACTTGCCTGGAAAGATCCATTGTACACGAACTGGTTACACAGAGACCAGGATATATTACTTCCCGTGCATTTCACCACACAAGTTGTCTAACTCTCAAGACTCCCTTAGAGACAGTAGTGGAAAGAAAGTCCCTCACAGGATTCCTTCACAGTGTTGCACAGGGATCTTTATTGGTGCTGTCAGTCAGACACTGCAAAGGGCTTCCATCTTCATGCACCATATTCGAAACTGCCTTCCCGACACTAAGGCCTGTTATAGTTAAGATGTGGGACGTTGCTTTGACTTCCTCAACTATATTTGAAATCCCTTCTTTCTTCATGGAGGTAGGTTTTAGAGGAAAGATGCAAGCAGCACACACTTCTATCACCCAACTGAGTACATGGCCCTCTTTGTGACCCTTCACTCCAAAGCTTGAAGATGCTTCCACCTTCCAGAGAGATGGTCTATGCAGAAAGGCCATTTCTCTCCCACCTTGTTTTTTGAGTGACATTTCTGGCATATTGCTGACTCTCTTCCTGAAACCAGGGGTTCCTAGAACTTAACCTTTGATTAACACTTCACATTCCTATGGGAGAGTATCTCCGTTTCCCCATTGATCGCACACACTTTTGACTCCACTACTGTCCTCTGGCCAAAGCTTTTTTTTGGAGATTCAGTTGCTCTATGTTGTTGTTTGAATTGAAAGGTGTTTTCTTTACAGACTTGTTTCTCACTCCTAGCGAAGTGTATAACACATTCCTCAAGCTCTCGCACACTCTATTGCACAGGATTTTGTCTTACTGACGAATGTCCGCTTTGGTCTACTGGTCTTCATCTCAACGTTGCCATTGGCCTTAAGCAGAAACACGCACTCTAGCTTCCCTGCTTAGTTTGGCAATGAGATGTGTTCCTAATGAAGATGTGCCTGGAGAGACCCATTGTATATGAAAGGGTTCCATAGAAGTCACCATCTATTAGTTACTGTGTATTGCACTGCAGAGGTTGGCTAAAACTGCCATCTGACTGGGATGTGCTCTTGGAAGGATGGCTCTTCACAGGATTCCTTCTCAATGGTACAGACAGCTATATTTGCTTATGCTCTAACCCAATCTTTGGAAACTGCTTCCATCTTCATGAATGGTACTTCCTGAAATGGCCTTAGTGAAAGTGAACTCTTATGGCAAATATATGGCACTTTGCTTAGGCTTCTTCAAGTACATTTGAAATCCCTTCTGCCTTCATGAAGGAAGGTTTTGGAGGAAAGACACATGCTGCACACACTAGTATATCCCAGCTAAGTACATGGCACTCTCTGGGTCCTTTCACTCCCAGGTTTGAACAGGCTTCCAGAGAGGCTTTCCAGAGAGATGGTGTCTACAGAAAGTCGGTTTCTCTCCTGGGTTGTTTCTTAGAGTTCCATTGATGGCAATTTACTGACCCTCTTCCAGAAACCAGGGAATCGTTGAACATAACCACATCCATGTAGACGGCAGTGTTAGCCAACCTCTGCAGTGCAATACACAGTAAGTAATAGACGCTGTCCTCTGTGGAACCCTTTTGTGTGCAATGGGTGTCTCCAGGAACATCTTCCATTATGAACACAGATCTCCTTTCCTAACAAAGCAGGGAAGTTAGAGTGTGTACCTGTGCTTAAGGCCAACAGGCAATGTTGGCGTGAAGGCCAGTACCTCAAAGTGAGCATTCATCAGGAAGACAGAATTATGTGCAATAGAGTGTGTGAGAGCTTGAGGAATGTATCATACACTTCACTGTGAGCAAGAAACAAGTCTGTTGAGAAAACACCTTTCAACTCAAGCAACAATGTAGAGCAACTGAATATCCACAGACATGGTCTGGCCAGAGGACAGTAGTGGACTCCAAAGTGAGTGCAATCAATACAGAAAACAGAGATAATCTCCCCTAGGACTCTGAAGCATTTGTACAAAGGTAAGTTCAAGGAACCCCTGGTATCAGTAAGAGGGTCAACAATATACCAGGGACGTAATTCAAAGAAAAATGTTGGGAGAGAAGCGACCTTTCAATGTAGTCCATCTCTCTGCAGGTGGAAGCCTCTTCAAGCCTTGGAATGAAGGGACACAAAGAGGGCAATGTACTCAGCTGGGAGATACAGATGTGTGCACCATGTGCCTCCACATCCTCTACAACCTTCCTTTATGAAGATAGAAGGGATTTCAAATGTACTTGAAGAAGCCAAAACCAAGGCCCACCTCTTAACCCTAAAAGGCCTTAGTGTTGGGAAGACACCTTTGAAGAATATGCTTCGTGAAGACAGAAGCACTTTGTAGTGTCTGACTGACAGCATCAGTAAAGATCCCTGTGGACCCCTTTGAGAAGGAATCCTGTGAAGAACCATCTTTCCACTACCATCCCATTGGCAGTCTCGAGTGTTACCCAAATTTTGTGGTACAATACACGGTAAATAATATATGGTGCATCTGTGGAACCAGTTCATGTTTAATGGATCTCTCTGGGCACGTGTTCCATCCTCAACACAGGCCACATTTCATAACAAAGCACACCAGCTAGAGAGTGTACCTTGTGTTTAAGGCCAAGAGGCAACGTTGCTGTGATTGCCAGTTAACCCAAAAAGGGCATTCAATTGAAAGACAGATACATGTTCAGTACAGTGTGTGAGAGCTTGAGGAATGTGACCTGCTCCACAGTGTAAGCGAGAAACAAATTTGTAGCAAAAGCATCTTGCAACTCAAACACCACTGTAGAGCAACCGCCCATCCACAAACATAGTCGGGCCAGAGGAAAGAAGTGGATTCATAGGTGTGTATGAAGCACAGGGAAAGCTGAGATATTGTCCCCTAGGAAGCCAAAATGTGCACAGAAGGTCAAATAAAATGAATCCCTGCTTTCAGGAAGAGGGTCAGAAAATTGCCAGCAATGAACTCTAAGAAACAACCCCAGAGAGAAACGGCCTTTCAGTAAACACCATCACTCTGGAAGGTGGAAACCTGTTCAAACATGGAAGTGAAAGGACACAGAGAGTGCCATGTACTTAGCTGGGAGTACAAGCGTGTGCAGCATGAGTCTTTGCCCCCAAACCTTCCTTCATGAAGACAGAAGGGATTTCAAATGTACTTGAAGAAGCCTAAGCAAAGTGACATTATTAGCTCTAAGAGTTCCCCTTCAGTAAGGTCATCTCAGGAAGTATCATTCGTGAAGATGTATGCAGTTTCCAAAGACTGGGTTAGAGCATAAGCAAAGATCGCTGTCCGTACCACTGAGAAGGAATCCTGTGAAGAACCATCCGTCCAAGAAAACAACCAGGCAGATGGCAGTATTAGCCAAACTCTGCAGTGCAATACACAGTAAGTAATAGATGCTGACCTCTGTGGATCCCTTTCGTGTATAATGGGTCTCTCCAGGCACAACCTCATTGTGAACACAGATCTCATTTCCAAACTAAACAGGGAAGCTAGAGCGTGTGCTTGTGCTTTAGGCCAACGGGCAACATCGACGTGAAAGCCAGTAGACCAAAGCGGGCATTTGTCAGGAAGACAGAATCCTGTGCAATAGAGTGTGTGAGAGCTTGTGTAATGTGTCATGCACTTCACTGTGAGCGAGAAACAAGTCTGTTAAGAAAGCACCTTTCAACTCAAACAACAATGTAGAGCAACTGAATATCCACAAACCTGCTCTGGCCAGAGGACAGTAGTGGGACTCCAAAGTGAGTGCAATCAATGGGGAAAAGGGAGAAAATCTCCCCTAGGACTCTGAAGTGTTTGTACAAAGGTAAGTTCAAGGAACCCCTGGTATCAGGAAGAGGGTCAGCAATATGCCAGGAATGTAACTTGAAGAAACAAGTTGGGAGAGAAACGGCCTTTCTGTGTTGACCATTGCTCTGGAAGGTAAAGCCTCTTCAAGCTTCGGAGAGAAGAGTCACAAAGAGGTCTATGTACCCAGCTGGGAGATGGAAGTGTGTGCTGAATGCGTCTTCCCTCTAAAACTTTCCTTCATGAAGAAAGAAGGGACTTCAAATTTAGTTGAGGAAGCCAAAGCAAAGTCCCACCTCTTAACTCTAACAGGCCTTCATTTCGGGAAGGCAGTTTCAAAGAATATGATTCATGAAGATGGAAGTCATTTGCAGTGTCTGACTGACAGCATCAATAAAGATCCTGTGAGTCCCTTTGAGAAGGAATCCTGTGAAGGACCATCTTTCCACTAGTGTTTCGAAGGCAGTCTCAAGATTTAGTCAACCTCTGTGGTGCAAAGCATGGTAAGTTATATATCCTGGTCTGTGGAACCAGTTCATGTACAGTGGATCTCTCCAGGCAAGTATTTGTATATTTCGTTCTGAATGTATCATTGGTGAGCAAGGACGTACTTTGCAATGACTGAGTGACAGCATCACCAGCGTTCCTCTCCATACCTATGAGAAGGAATCCTGTGTAGAACCATCCTTCCATACCACCTCCCAGGCAGTCTCCAGTGTTAGACGCCCTCTGTGGTGCAGTACTCGGTAACCTATATTTCCTGGATTATGTGGAATCAGTTTGTGTACAATGGACCTCTCCAGGCCAGTCTTTGCACTTTTGTTTATCAGGAAATATCGTTCGTGAATATGGAAGACCTTTACGCTGTCTGAGTAAGAGCATCACCATAGTTTCGTCTCCAAACCTATGAGAAGGAATCCTAGGAAGACCCATCCTTGCACGACCACTTTGGAGGCAGATGGGAGACAACAGCTGTGGTGCAATAGACGGTAAGTAATATATGTTGAGTTCGGGGGAGCCACGTTGTGTAAAATGGGTCTCTGCATGCCGGTCCTCGGTCATGAAGACCGATCTCATTTCAAAACTAAGCAGGGAAACTAGAGAATGTGCTTGTGCTGAAGGTCAAGAGGCAACCGTGTCATGAAAGCCAGTACCATAAAAAGGGCATTCATCAGGAAGCCAGAATCATGTCCAATTCAGTGGGAGAGAGCGTGAGGAACGTGGCATGCACTTCACTATGAACGAGAATCAAGTCTGTTGAAAGAGCACCTCTGAACTGAAGCAACACTATAGAGCAACCATCCATCTACAAACATAGTCTGGTCAGAGGGCAGAAATGGACCCAAAAGTGTGTGTGATCAATGGGGAATATGGAGATAATCCCTCCTAGGAACCTAAAATGTTTGCAGAAGGTTAAGTTCAAAGAATCCCTGGTTTCAGGAAGGGGCTCAACAATACGGCCAGAAGGGAACTCTAAGAAACAAGATGTGAGAGAAACCTCCTCTCAGCCAGGACCATCTCTCTGGAAGGTTGAGACCTGTGCACACTTTGGAGTGAAGGGACACAGGGATTGCCATGTACTCAGCTGGGAGATACAATTGTGTGCCACATGCGTCCTTCCTCCAAAACCTCCCTTCATGACGACAGAAGGGATTTCAAATGTACTTGAAAAAGAAAGCAAAATGCCACATATTGGCTCTAAGAGTTCACTTTCAGTAAGGACATTTCATGAAATATCATTCGGGAAGATGAAAGCAGTTTCCAAAGACTGATTTAGAGCATAAGCAAAGATCGCTGTCCCCACCATTGTGAAGGAATCCCGTGAAGAACCGTCCTTCCAAGGTAACAATACAAGCAGACGGCAATGTTAGCCAAACTCTGCAGTGCAAAACACAGTCAGTAATAAATGCTGACCCATTTGGAACCATTTCGTGTTCAATGGATCTGTCCAAGCACATCTTCACTATGAACACAGATCATGTCCTAACTTTGCAGAGAAGCTAGAGAGTGTGTTTGTCCTTAAGGCCAACAGGCAACGTTGACGTGAAGGCCAGTACCCCAAAGTGGGCATTCGACAGGAAGACAGAATCATGTGCAAGAGAGTGTCAGAGAGCTTGTGGAATGTGTTATGCACTTCACTTGGAGCGAGAAACACGTCCTTTAAGAAAGCAAATTTCACCTTATACAACAATATAGAGCTACTAAATATCCACAAACATGGTCTGGCCAGAAGACAGTAGTGGACTCCAAAGTGAGTGTGATCAATGGGGAAAACGGTGATAATCTCCCCCTAGGAATCTGAAGCGTTTGCACAAACATAAGTTGAAGGAACCCCTGATGTCAGGATGAGGGTCAACAACATGCCAAGAATGCAACTTGAAGAAACAAAGTGGAAGAGAAACGGCATTTCTGCATAGACTATCTCTCTGGAAGGTGGAAGCCTCTTCAAGCTTGGGTGTGAAGGGACACAAGGAGGGCCATGTGCTCAGCTGGGAGATAGAAGTGTGTGCTGCATGTGTCTTTCCTCTAAAGCCTTCCTTCTTAAAGACAGAAGGGATTTCAAATGTACTTGAAGAAGCCAATGCAACATCCCACCTCTAAACTCTAAGAGGCCTTAGTTTTGGGAAGGCAGTTTCAAAGAATTTGATTAATGAAGATGAAAACCCTTTGCAGTGTCTGACTGACAGCATCAATAAAGATCCCTGTGCATCCCTTTGTGAAGGAATCCTGTGAAGAACCATCTTTGCACTAACGTCTCATTGGCAGTTTCGAGTGTTAGCCAAATTGTGTGGTGCAGTACCCGGTAAGTAATATATCCTGTACTCTGTGGAAACAGTTCGTGTTTAATGGATCTCTCTGGCACGTCTTACGTCATCAACACAGACTTCATTTTATAACTAAGGAAGCCACCTAGAGAGTATAACTTGTGTTTAAGGCCAAGAAGTAATGTTGTTGCGATTACCGGTTCACCCAAAAAAAGCATCAACCAAAGACGGATTCCTGTCCAGTACAGTGTGTGAGAGCTTGAGGAATGTGACTTGCTCCACAGTGTAAGCAAGAAACAAATCTGTAGAGAAATCATCTTGCAAGTCAAACACCACTATAGAGCAACCATCCATCCAAAAACATAGTCTGGCCAGAGGACAGAAGTGGATTCATAGGTGTGTATGAAGCACAGGGAATAGAAGTATTCTCTCCTAGGAGGCCAATGCGTGCAGAAGGTTAAGTACAAAGGAACCATGCTTTCAGGATGAGGGCCAGTAAATTGCCAGCAATGAAACTCTAGGAAAGAACCCAGGAGAGAAACCACCTTTCATTATACACCATCTCTCTGGAAGGTGGAAGCCTGTTCAAACGTGGGAGTGAAAGGACACAGAGAGTGCCATGTACTTAGCTGGGACATACAACCGTGTGCAGCATGCCTCTTTCCTCCAAAACCTTCCTTCATGAAGACAGAAGGAATTTCAAATGTACTGATGAAGCCTAAGCAAAGTGCCATATGTTTGCTCTAAGAGATCACTTTTAGTAAGGCCATTTCAGGAAGTATCTTTCGTGAAGATGGAAGCAGTTTCCAAAGACTGGGTTAGAGCATAAGCAAAGATCGCTGACCGTACCATTGAGAAGGAATCCTCTGAAGAGCCATCCCTCCAAGAACACATCGCAGGCAGATGGCAGTGTTAGCCAACCTCTGCAGTGCAATACACAGTAAGTAAGAGATGCTGACCTCTGTGGAACACTTTCATGTATAATGGGTCTCTCATGACACATCTTCATTATGAACACAGATCTCATTTCGAAACTGAGCAAAGAAGCTAGAGTGTGTGCTTGTGATTAAGGCCAGTAGGCCAGGTTGAGATGAAAGAGAGTAGCCCAAAGCGGGTATTCATCAGGAAAACAGAATCCTGTGCAATAGAATGTGGGAGAGCTTATGTAATGTGTCATGTACTTCACTGTGAGCGTGAAACAAGTCTGTTATGAAAGCACCTTTCAACTCAAGAACAATGTGGAGCAACTGAATACCCACAAACCTGCTCTGGCCAGAGGACAGTAGTGGAGTCAAAAGTGTGTGCGATCAGTGGGGAAAACGGAGATACTCTCCCATAGGAACCTGAAGTGTTTGTAGAAGGTTAAGTTTTAGGAACTCCTAGTTTGAGGAAGAGAGTCAGCAATATGCCAGGAATGTAACTCGAAGAAGCAAGGTGGGAGAGAAACGGCCTTTCAGCGTAGACCAACTCTCTGGAAGGTGGAAGCCTTCTTGAGCGTTGGTGTGAAGGGACACAAGGAGGGTTATGTACTCAGCTGACAGATAGACGTGTGTGCTGCACGCGTCTTTCCTCTAAAACCTTCCATAATGAAGACAGAAGGGATTTCAAATGTACTTGAGGAAGCCAAAGCAAAGGCCCACCTCTTAACTCTAAGAGGCCTTAGTGTCGGGAAGGCAGTTTCAATGATATGATCCATGAAGGTTGAAGCACTTTGCAGTGTGTGACTGATAGCATCAGTAAAGATCCCTGTGTGTCCCCTTGAGAAGGAATCCTGTGATGAACCATCTTTCTACTACCGTCTCGTTGGCAGTCTCGAGTGTTAGCCAAATTTTGTGGTACAATACACAGTAAGTAATATATCCTGCATTCTGGGGAACCAGTTTGTGTATAATGGTTCTCTCCGGGCATGGCTTCCGTCATCAACACAGACCTCATTTCATAACTAAGCACGCCAGCTAGAGAGGGTACCTTGTGTTCAAGGCCAAGAGGCAACATTGTTGTGATTGCCAGTTCACCCAAAAAGGGCATTCAAGACATAGACAGATTCCTGCCAAGTACAGTGTGTGAGAGCTTGAGGAATGTGACCTGCTCCACAGGGTAAGCAAGAAAAAAACCTGTAGAGAAAGCATCTTGCAAGTCAGTCACCACTGTAGAGGAACCGTTCATGCACAATCATGCACACTTCGGCCGGAGGACCGAAGTGGATTCATAGGTGCATATGAAGCACAGGGAAAACTGAAGATATTCTCCCCTAGGAAGCCAAAGTGTGTGGAGAAGGTTAAGTACAATGAATCCCTGCTTTCAAAAAGAGGGTCAGTAAATTACCAGCAATGGATCTCTAAGAAACAACCCAGGAGAGAAACAGCCTTTTAGTAAACACCATCTCTCTGGAAGGTGGAAGCCTGTTCAAATATGGGAGTGAAAGGACACAGAGAGTGCCATGTACTGAGCTGGGAGATACAAGCGTGGTGCAGCAGCGTCATTCCTCCAAAACCTTTCTTCATGAAGAGAGAAGGGATTTCAAATGTACTTGAAGAAGCCTAAGCAAAGTGCCATATATTAGATGTAAGAGTTCACTTTCAGTAAGGCCATTTCAGGAAGTATCGTTCATGAAGATGGAAGCAGTTTCTGAAGCCTGGGTTAGAGCATAAGCAAAGATCACTGTCCGTACCATTGAGAAGGAATCCTGTGAAGAACCATCCTTCCAAGAACATATCCCAGGCAGATGGCAATGTTCGACAATCTCTGCAGTGTGATACATAGTCAGTAATAGATGCTGACCTCTGTGGAACCCTTTTGTGTACAATGGGTCTCTCCAGGCTCATCTTCATTATGAACACAGATCTCATTTCCAAACTAAGCTGGGAAGCTAGAGCATGTGCTTGTGCTTAAGGCCAACAGGCAACGTTGACATGAAGGCCAGTAGCCCAAAGCGGGCATTCGTCAGGAAGACAGAATCATGTGCAATAGAGTGTCTGAGAGCTTGTGGAATGTGTTATGCACTTCACTGGGTGAGAGAAATAAGAGTGTTAAGAAAGCAACTTTGAACTCAAACAACAATGTAGAGCAAGTGAATTTCACAAACATAGTCTGGCCAGAGGACAGTAGTGGACTCCAACGTGAGGGCGATCATTTGGGAAAATGGAGATAATACCCTATGGGAATCTGAAGCCTTTGCACAAAGGTAAGTTCAAGAAACCCCTGGTTTTAGGAAGAGGGTCAACAATATGCCAGGAATGTAACTTGAAGAAACAAGGTGGAAGATAAAGGGCCTTTCAGCATAGACCATTGCTCTGGAAGGTGGAAACCTCTTCAAGCTTTGGAATGAAGAGACAGAAGGAGGGCTGTGTACTCAGCTGGGAGATACAAGAGTGTGCACCCTGAACCTTTCATCTACAACCTTCCTTCATGAAGACAGAAGGGATTTCAAATGTACTTGAAGAAGCCAAAGCAAAGACCCACCTCTTAACTCTAAGTCTTTAGTTTCTGGAAAGCACTTTCAAAGTATATGATTCATGAAGAGGAAAGCACGTTGCAGTGCCTGATTGACAGCATCAGTAAGGTTTTCTGCGCATCCCTTTGAGAAAGAATCCTGTGAAAAACCATCTTTCTACTACTGTCTCATTGGCAGTCTCGAGTGTTAGCCAAATTGTGTGGTGCAATACAGTATAAGTAATATATCCTGCACTTTGTGGAAACAGTTCGTGTATAATGGATATCTCTGGATACATCTTCCGTCATCAACACAGAACTCATTTCCTAACTAGCCATACCAACTAGAGAGTGTACCTTGTGTTTAAGGCCAAGGGGCAACGTTGTTGTGATTGCCAGTTCATCCAAAAAGGGCATTCAATCCAAAGACAGATTCATGTCCATCTAGTACAGTGTCTGAGAGCTTGAGGAATGTGACCTGCTCCACAGTGTAAGTGAAAAACAAGTCTGTAGAGAAAGCATCTTGCAACTCAAACGCCACTGTAGAGCAACCGTCCATCCACAAACATAGTCGGGCTAGAGGACAGAAGTGGATTCAGAGGTGTGGATGAAGCACAGGGAAAACTGACATATTCTGCCCTAGGAAGCCAAAGTGTGTGCAGAGTGTTAAGTACAATGAATCTATGCCTTCAGGAAAAGGGTCAGTAAATTGCCAGCAATGGAAATCTAAGAAACAACCCAAAAGGAAACCGCCTTTCAGTAAACACCATCTCTCTGGATGGTGGAAGCCTGTTCAAAGAGGGAGTGATAGGACACAGAGATTGCCATGTATGTAGGTGGGAGATACAAGCGGGTTCAGCATGTGTCTTTCCTCCACTCCAAAACCTTCCTTCATGAACAGTATGGATTTCAATTGTACTTGAAGAAGCCTAAGCAAAGTTCCATATATTAGCTCTAAGAGTTCACTTTCAGTAAGGCCATTTCAGGAAGTGTGGTTCGTGAACATGGAAGCAGTTTCCAAAGACTGGGTTAGAGCATTAGCAAAGATTGCTGTCCATACCATTGAAAAGGAATCCTGTGAGGAACCATCCTTCCAAGAACACATCCCAGGCAGACTGCAGTGTTCCCCAACCTCTGCAGTGCAATACACAGTAAGTAATAAATGCTGATCTCTGTGGAACCCTGTCATGTACAATGGGTCTCTTCAGGCACATCTTCATTATGAACACAGATCTCACTTCCAAACTAAGGAGGGAAGCTAGAGTGTGTGCTTGTGCTTAAGGCCAATGGGCAACGTTGCATGAAGGTTAGTAACCCAAAGTGGGCATTCGTCAGGAAGACAGAATCTTATGCAATAGAGTGTGTGCTTGAGGACACTTGAAGTGTCATGCACTTCACTGTGAACGATTAACAAGTCTGTTAAGAAATTGCATGGAGCACTGGGTGTGGTGCATAAACAATGAATTCTGTTATACTGAAAAGAAATTAAATAAATAAATAAAAAAAAGAAAGCACCTTTGAATGGGAAAAAACTCTCAGCCTTCTCGTTGAGATCAGGAACATGACAAGGATGCCCACTCTCACCACTCTTGTTCAACAATGTATTAGAAGTGCTCGCAAGAGAAATCAGACAACAAAGAGAAATAAAAGGTACCGAAATTGGCAATGAAGAAGTCAAACTCTCTCTCTTTGCAGATGACATGATACTTTATATGGAAAACCGAAAAGACTCCACCTCCAAAACTACCAGAACTCATACAGCAATTCAGTAATGTGGCAAGTTACAAAGTCAATGTACAGAAATCAGTTGTTTTCTTATACACTAACAATGAAAACACAGAAAGGGAAATTAGAGAATCGATTCCATTTACTATAGCACCAAGAACCATAATATACCTAGGAATAATCCTAACCAAAGATGTAAAGGATCTGTACTCGAGGATCTATAGAACACTCATGAAAGAAATCGAAGAAGACACAAAAAGATGGAAGACCATTCCATGCTCTTGGATGAGAAGAATAAACATTGTTAAAATGTCTATACTGCCTAAAGCAATCTATACTTTTAATGCCATTCCGATCAAAATTCCACCAGTATTCTTCAAAGAGCTGGAGCATATAATCCTAAGATTTGTATGGAATCAGAAGAGACCCTGAATTGCTAAGGAAATGCTGAAAAAGAAAAACAAAACTGGCAGCATCACGTTACCTGATTTCAAGCTTTACTACAAAGGTGTGATTACCAAGACAGCATGGTACTGGCATAAAAACAGACACATGAACCAGTGGAACAGAGTAGAGAGCCCAGATATGGACCCTCAAAACTATGGTCAAATAATCTTCGACAAAGCAAGAAAAAATATGCAGTGGAAAAAGGACAGACTCCTCAATAAATGGTGCTGGGAAAATTAGACAGCTATATGTAGAAGAATGAAACCAGACCATTCTCTTACACCTTACACAAAAATAAACTGGAAATGAATAAAAGACCTCAACGTGAGACAGGAATCCATCAGAATCCTAGAAGAAAACACAGGCAGTAACCTCTTTGATATCAGCCACAGGAACTTCTTTCAAGATGTGTCTCCAAAGGCAAAGGAAACAAAAGCAAAAATGAACTTTTTGGACTTCATCAAGATCAACAGCTTCTGTACAGCAAAGGAAACAGTCAACAAAATAAAGAGGCAACCTATGGAATGGGAGAAGATATTTGCAAATGACAGTACAGACAAAAGGCTGATATCCAGAATCTATAAAGAACTTCTCAAACTCAACACACACAAAACAGATAAACATGTCAAAAAATGGGCAGAAGACATGAACAGACACTTCTCCAATGAAGACATACAAATGGCTATTAGACACATGAAAAAATGTTCATCATCACGGCCATCATGGAGATTCAAATAAAAACCACATTGAGATCCACCTTAGACCAGTTAGAATGGCCACAATTAGCAAGACAGGAAACAACGCGTGTTGGAGAGGATGTGGAGAAAGGGGAACCCTCTTATACTGTTGGTGGGAATGCAAGTGGGTGCAAACACTTTGGAAAACAGTGTGGATATTCTTGAAGAAATTAAAAATAGAACTTCCCTATGACCCTGCAATAGCACTACTGAGTATTTACCCCAAAGATACAGATGTAGTGAAAAGAAGGGCCATCTGTACCCCAATGTTCATAGCAGCAATGGCCATGGTCGCCAAACTGTGGGAAGAACCAAGATGCCCTTCAACAGACAAATGGATAAGGAAGATGTGATACATACACACTATGGAGTATTATGCCTCCATCAGAAAGATTGAATACCCACCTTTTATAACAACATGGATGGGACTGGAAGAGATTATGCTGAGTGAAATAAGTCAAGCAGAGAGAGTCAATTATCATATGGTTTCACTTATTTGTGGAGTGTAACAAATAACAAGGAGGACATGGGGAGATGGAGACGAGAAGGGAGTTGAGGGAAAGTGTAAGGGGAGTTGAACCATGAGAGACTTTGGACTCTGAAAAACATTTTGAGAGTTTTGAAGGGGCGAGGGGTGGGATGTTGTGGGAACCAGGTGGTGGGTTTTATGGAGGACACATATTGCATGAAGCACTGGGTGTGGTGCATAAACAATGAATTCTGTTATACTGAAAAGAAATTAAATAAATAAAAAATTTAAAAAGAAGTCAATGGGAAAGATGTAAAAAAAAAGAAAAAGAAAGCACCTCTCAACTCAAACAACAATGTAGAGCAACTGAATATCCACAAACATGCTCGGACCAGAGGACAGTAGTGGAGTCAAAATTGTGTGCGATCAAAGGGGAAAATGGAGATACTCTCCTGTAGGAACCTGAAGTGTTTGCAGAAGGTTAAGTTCTAGGAACCCCTGATTTCAGGAAGAGTGTCAGCAATATGCCAGGAATGTAACTTGAAGAATCATGGTGGGAGAGAAATGGCCTCTCGGCATAGACCATCTCTCTGGAAGGTGAAAGCCTCTTCGAGCTTTGGAGTGACGGATCCCAAAGAGGGCCATGTACTCAGCTTGGAGATAGAAGTGTTTGCTGCATCCATCTTTCCTCTAAAACCTTCCTTCATGAAAAAAGGGGATTTCAAAAGTAGTTGAGGAAGCCAAAGCAAAGTCCCAGCTCTTAACTCTAAGAGGCCTTAGTGTCAGGAAGGCAGTTTCGAAGAATAGGATTCATGAAGAATGAAGCACGTTGCAGTGAATGACTTACGTCATCAGTAGAGATCCCTGTCCATCCCTTTGAGGAGGAATCCTGTGAAGAACCTTCTTTCCACTACTGTCTTGAAGGCAGTCTCGAGAGTTAGCCAACTTGTGTAGTCCAATGCATGGAAAGTAATTATCCTGGTCTCTGTGGAACCAGATCATATACAATGGATCTCTCCAGGCAGTCTTTGTATATTTTCTTCAGAAAGTATCGTTTTTGATCAAGGAAGTACTTTGCAATGTCTGAGTGACAGAATCACCAAAGTTCCTCTCCTTACCTATGAGAAGGAATCTTGTGTAGAACGATCCTTCCATAGCACCTCCCAGGCAGTTCCCAGTGATAGACACCCTCTGTGGTGCAATACTCAGTAAGCAATATTTCCTAGATTATGTGGAACCAGTTCGTGTACAATGCACGGTAAGTAATGTATCCTGGTTTCTGTGGAACTAGTTTGTGTACAATTGATATCTCCAGGCAAGTCTTTGTATATTTCCTTCTGAAAATATCGTTGGTGAGCAAGGAAGTACTTTGCAATGACTGAGTGACAGCATCACCAAAGTTCCTCTCTATACCTATGAGAAGGAATCCTGTGTAGAACCATCCTTCCATACCACCTCCCAGGTAGTTCCCAGTGATAGACACCCTCTGTGGTGCAACACTAGGTAGGGAATATTTCCTGGATTATGTGGAACCAGTTCATGTACAGTGGATCTTTCCAGGCCAGTCTCTGCTCTTTTATTTTTCAGGAAATATCATTTGTGAATATGGAAGTCCTTTACACTGTCTGAGTAACAGCATCACCATAGTTTTGTCTCCATACCTATGAGAAGGAATCCTAGGAAGACCCATCCTTGCATGACCACTTGACAGGCAGAAGGGAGTATTAGACAACAGCTGTGGTACAATACACGGTAAGTAATATATGCTGAGCTCGGGGAACCACGTCATGTACAATGGGTCTCTGCAGGCAGGTCCTCCATCATGAGACTGACCTCATTTCAAAACTAAGCAGGAAAACTAGAGAATGTGCCTTGTGCTGAAGGCCAAGAGGCAGCCATGTCAAGAAATCCAGTACCCAAGAAAGGGCATTCTTCAGGAAGCCAGAATCCAATTCAATGAGAGAGAGCATGAGGAAGGTGTCATGAAATTTACTGTGAATAAGAAACAGGACTGTTGAATAAGCACAATTGAAATCAAACAACACTGTAGAGCAACCATCCATCCACAAACATAGTTTGGCCAGAGGGGAGAAGTGGACTCAAAAGTGTGTGCAATCGGTGGGGAAAATGGAGATAATCTCCCCCAGGAAACTAAAGTGTTTGCAGAAGGTTAAGTTCAAAGAATCCCTGCTTTTAGGAAGGGGCTGAACAATATGGCCAGAAGGGAACTCTAAGAAACAAGATGTGAGAGAAACCTTCTCTCAGTGAGGTGAAAGCCTCTCTCTGGAAGGTGGAAGCCTTTTCACACCTTGGAGTGAAGGGACACAGGGATTGCCATGTACTCAGCTGGGAGACACAAGTGTGTGCCACATGTGTCTTTCCTCCAAAACCTCCCTTCATGAACACAGAAAGAATTTCAAATGTACTTGAAGAAGCCTAAGAAAAGTGCCATATATTAGTTCTAAGAGTTCACTTTCAGTAAGGATATTTCAGGAAGTATCATTCGAGAAGATGGAAGCAGTTTTCAAACACTGAGTTAGAGCATAAGCAAAGATCACTATCCACACCACTGAGAAGGAATCCTGTGAAGAACCGTCCTTCCAAGATCACATTCCAGGCAGATGGCAATGTTAGACAATTTCTTCAGTGCAATACATAGTCAGTAATAGATGCTGATCATTGTGGAACCATTTCACATTCAATGAGTCTCTCTAGGCACTTCTTAATTATGAACACAGATCTCATTTCCAAACTAAGCAGAGAAGCTAGAGAGTGTGCTTGCCCTTAAGGCCAACAGGCAATGTTGATGTAAAGATCAGTACCCCACAGAGGGCATTCGTCAGGAAGACAGAATCCTGTGGAGTAGCATGTCTGAGAGCTTGTGGAATGTGTCGTGCACTTCACTGTGAGCGAGTAACAAGATTCTTAAGAAAGATGAAAGCAATTTGCAGTGTCTGACTGACATCCTCAGTAAAGTTCACTGTCCAGACCTTTGAGAACAAATCCTGTGAAGAAACATCTTTCCACTACCATCTCGCAGGCAATTCTCGTGTTAGCCAAATTGTGTATTGCAATACACAGTAAGTAATATATCCTGGACTCTGTGGAACCAGTTTGTTTACAAAGGTTCTCTCCAGGCACGTCTTCCATCATCAACAGAGACCTCATGTCATAACTAAGCATGCCAGCTAGAGAGTGTACATTGTGTTTAAGGCAAGAATCAACGTTGTGGTAATCGCCAATTCACCCAAAAAGGGCATTCAATCCAAAGCCAGATTCATGTCCAGTACAGTATGTGAGGGCTTGAGGAATCTGTCCTGCTCCTCAGTATAAGCGAGAAATAAGTCTGTGGAGAAAGCACCTTCCAACTCAAACACCACTGTAGAGCAACCATGCATCCACAGACATGGTCTGGCCATTTACATGAACTGGTTCCACATAATCCAGGAAATATTTCTTACTGAGTATTGCACCACAGAGGGTGTCTATCACTGGGAACTACCTGGAAGGTGGTATGGGAGGATGGTTCTACACAGGATCCCTTCTCATAGGTATAGAGAGGAACTTTGTTGATGCTGTCACTCAGACATTGCAAAGTCCTTCCTTGCTCACCAACAATACTTTCTGAAGAAAATATACAAAGACTGCCTGGAGAGATCCATTGTACACAAATTGGTTCCACAGAGACCAAGATATATTATTGCACCACACAAGTTGGCTAACTCTCGAGACTGCCTTCGAGACAGTGGTGGAAATATGGTCCTTCACAGGATTCCTTCTCAAAGGGACACACAGGGATCTTTACTGATGCTGTCAGTCAGACACTGCAAAGGGCTTCCATCTTCATGAATCGTATTCTTCCAAACTGCCTTCCCAACACTAAGGCCTGTTAGAGTTAAGAGGTAGGACTTTGCTTTGGCTTCCTCAAGTACATTTGAAATCCCTTCTTTCTTCATGATGGATGGTTTTAGAGGAAAGACGCATGCAGCACACACTTCTGTCTCCCAGCTGAGTGCCTGGCCTTCTTTGTGACCCTTCACTCCAAAGCTCGAAGAGGCTTTCACCTTCCAGAGAGATGGTCTACGCAGAAATGCCATTTCTCTTCCACTTTGTTTCTTCAAGTTACATTCCTGGCATATTGGTGACCCTCTTTCTGCAACCAGGGGTTCCTAGAACTTAACTTTCTGCAAACATGTAAGGTTCCTATGGGAGAATATCTCCATTATCCCCATTGATCTCACACACTTTTGACTCCACTACTATCCTCTGGCCAGAGTATGTTCGTGAATATTCAGTTGCTCTATATTATTGTTTGAGTTGAAAGGTGCTTTGTTAACAGACTTGTTTCTCACTCACAGTCAAGTGCCTGACGCTTGTTCTCACACACTCCATTGCACAGGATTCTGTCTTCCTGACGAATGCCCACTTTGGGCTAATGGCCTTCCCATCAATGTTGCCCATTGGCCTTAAGCACAAGCAGACGCTCTAGCTTCCTTGTTTAGTTTGGAAGTGAGATCTGTGTTCATAATGAAGATGTTCCC